>MCFE01000701.1:0-43881 GCA_002104905.1 Basidiobolus meristosporus CBS 931.73
TTGATTTTGGCAAGAAGTGGTAGTAAATCCTCAAAGTCCCCATTACTGATATTAGTGGAGACAAGCCACTTGTCCAATCACAACATCATATCATTCACCAGTAGATGAATTACTAGCTTGCCTGACTCCATATTTATCTGGGGCACTTTTTTCCATTGGCATTATGTTGTTAGATATTGGGATTTTGTTGAGCTCATACAGGGTATTGTTGCTAGGGGAGGTTGACTCACAATCCAGCAATAAGTCTGCTTCTTTAGAGCTATCACTCTGTGTGCCATATTCATTAGGCTGGGGTGAGCCTAAAAATGTCACAAACTCAGCTGACTCAGCTTGTGCAAGGTGACAAGTACAGGCAGGTGTTGTTACAGAAGTATCAGCTGGCTGACAAGATATTATTAGAATAGTAGTGACTGATGACTAGTCAAATGTGACATATGTAGCAAAACACTGGCCATGATCATTGCAATACTTCCTATGCGGTCTCTTATGGCGTAATATCTAAGCAGTCTTGTCCATTAGGTTAATAGTTTGACACTCAGCAATGTAGCACTTATATATCATCTTTTTGTCAATTCTCATGTGAACTTAGGATAGTTATCTATTTGAGACATGGCACCTAGATGAATGTAGGATTCAATGATGACCTGCCATAGTCAGAATTATAAACAAAGCTGTGGCCTCACATACACATGTATGTGTAACATCATCTCACCTTTAGTTTGACTTACTTCCATATAGATGCTACCAAATAATAAAGCAAAGTTGTCTGATTTCAGCCAACCCCCAGTTCAAACTATAGCAGAAGAGTGGCCAGAAAACAGCTTGATCTGATATTGAGTGAAACAAGCAGAGCTGTATTCAAAAGGACTATGTTGAGAGCGTGCCCACTGAAGGCAATAATGCAACTTGTGAGATTCTCAGTCAAGTAGGCAATTGAGAATATCTTCAGAGCTGAAAGCTGGCCATAATACTCAAGCAGATGAAAATTTGTTAAATGCAGTACCTTTTGTTCAAGACCAGCAAGTGGCAAACATAACATCAATACTACCTGTATTAGCAAGTATGTGTTGGTTTATACCCAAGCATTAATGGGGCAGCTTGGTGCAGTGGCAGATAGGATAGAGGCAATGGCCCAGGAAAATCTGGAAAAGCTCCAGATTCAGGATGCGCAGATAATACATGTAGAGCAATCAATGTTTAAGGTAGAAAAAGCAGTGCCCAGGCTACATCAAAGGCACTCAAATAGCTAATGTCACTGCCAAGAATCAAGCCGTTTCCTTAGGTAACAGAGGAGAAACAGCATACAGTGTACGTAGCTCATTGACAGTGCCAAAAGGTAAAGCTTACAGAAAAACCTATCACATGACAGGAGCAAGAGTCTGCAGCATTCACACTCAAGCCCAAATATGACAGGATACCAAGGATCTATGAAGCTTCTGAGTGCACTGATGAACAGTGGGCTAATATTGTACAGGCTTTTATAAATGTAGTATGGCATCACATCAAGGTCTGTATACCATGGGACTATCAAGAGGTCAAGGCCAAGCAGAAAGAGCTTGACCTGGTCCAAGAGCGTTATCCTTGCATCAAACAAGCAAAAGACTTTGGGTCTGCATCAGTGAGCTAAGAAAGCATCTCAAGAGTAGTTGACACCACTGAAGGCAAAAGAGAAAGGGTGCCTTGGCTTAAACAAGCAACTTTCTTCAGAGCCTGTCATAAGCAGGGCTGAAAGCACCAAAAATTAGCATAGAAATATGATCTAATTGCAATAGTTTCCGCAAGGGATAAGTAGGCAAAATTAGATGCTACAGGGCAGCATTTATTGAGGAGAAAATTTAGCCAATACTGGAAGCACTCAGTACAACAAGCAGTCAATTCAGCTTCAGAGGGTGTTAAGCAGGTGGAGCTGTTGTTGGGCAACTATTCTTGATGTACACTGCAGTAACAAAAGATTTGGCAACAAACATATGTGCTATTGCCTTGTCATATTGTACATATCTTCCCACCAATACTTTTATTCTATTTGCATAGTTGGCTACTCCATTTTGCTGAAGAGTATTTAAAGCAGTGTCCTCAACAGTGCTGTCTCTCATTGTCACTTCAGCCACCTGTGATTTAGGCCCAGGTTGTGGTCTTGCCATGCTTTTTAAGTCCCTGAAAACTTCAAGATCATTGCTTTTAGTTTGTTGGAAGTACCCCATGGAAATCTTGTCTTGTCATCAGCAAGTATCATCAAACATCAACTGGCTTCAGAAAACAATGATCTTATAGACAAGCATTTATCTGAGTGCCCAATAGCCAGTGTTCTGGGGGTTCAAATGCCTTCCAAGGTTCTGAAGCACTGCCTAGTATGTCTATCATAGAAATATCTAGTGCAGATGCTCAATTTGATTGCAAATGTGTAATTGCAACCCAAAGCAAGTTACTTTCTCACAGTAGGGTTATTGTCTGTTCCTTGATATGTCTAAGCCTCCTGCATCTCATATGCCTGTCATTTTTATCACTTTCAGCTGTGCTAGCATTGTTAGATAGGAACAATATTGCATAGCAACTTTAATGTATTGTGATCTCTACTTGCCAGAGCTAACACATATACATACTCACTCTATATGGGGCAGCAGAGCTTAGTAAATGCAAGTTTTAGTCCCTGAGTAGTTACAGCAAGTTGTCCTCTGGCTTCTTTCTGATGTTGACAAACTTACTTTTTAAACAAGCTTACTTGATTCTGACTTTGTTCTGATAATCTTCTCTAGGGATTTGCATGCTGCTGTGGCTGAACTAGAAGCATGAACTCTTCAATGAAAGAATCTTCACATTGATACATATACTTTCCAAGGCTTTCCTCTTCTTCTCTTAAAACCTGTTAGCTCCTTCTGGTATTACATTGGGCTTATTCTTTTTTTCCTATTACTGTTGAAATATTGGACTATTTGGTATCATTCAGCAGCTAAATATTTACTTAACAATTCTAGGCTAGTCTTAGTCACTGTAGGACTCATTTACTGCCTTAACTTTGCCACTTTCTCCAGATATATGATCTTATGATTATTCCCCTATAGTCAGGATCAAATTAGCACTATTACCAAACATTATGTACTAACCCTGAAACTGTTACAGAATGCTCCTGAATATTGAGAAACCCTCCCTACTTAGTGTTGCAGCTGTATTACTTCTACAAAGGTATAAATACTGAGCTTCTTTATGAATAAACAACAGTTCAACTATTATCACTATTTCTTGATAAGTTCCTTATATCCAAACCACTTCTTAAGTTGCAACAGGTTATGAGCCCCGATTGCCTTAATCTATTCTAAAGATGACTTCTACCAGCAAACAAAGCAATACCAACATCTTCCCTGTAAAGGAGAGGTTTGATGGGAAGAACTGCAGACTTTGGAGAATCAAGATGCAGATCCACCTTGAGGAAAGAAAGCTTTGGAACATAGTAACAGGAAATGAAGTTGAGCCCAAAGGAACAGCAGAAGATTTGGAGAAGTTTCAAGAGAAGGAGAGAAAGGCCTTCAATGCAATATGCATCAATGTGCAAGACTCCTTCATTGGACAAATCCATGCCTCAAATACTGCCAAAGCAGCATGGGAATCCTTGGAGAAGATCTTTAGAGCAAAGTCAGTATCAAGCAAGCTTTATTTGATACAAAAGTTCTTCAACATGAGAAAAAAGCCAGATGATGACATGCTACAACTCATTACCAGAATGGAGACACTTGCTGAAGAACTTTACAGTATTAATGCTGGTGTAGATGATGAAGAAAAGATACTCTGTCTGCTTTGCAGCCTACCAGACGAGTATGAGCCACTCATACTTTCTTTTGAAAGCAGAGAAGACAACTTGACTTTAGACTATGTCAAAGGAAGACTTCTCCATGAAGAACTCAGACGTAATGACCAAGCAGAGAAAATTGAAGATAATGCTTTATTCAGTTCAGAAAGGCATACAGAAAAGAAGGGAAAGCAACAAAACCAAAGAAAACCTGGCTGCTGTAACTACTGTAAGAAGCCAGGACACTGGGCAAGAGAATGCAAGAAGAAACAAGCAGACAAAAAACAGAAACTAGAGCAGGCAAACCATAAGTACTGATGAACAGCTATTTGTCACTGTACAAGAGAGTGCAAGTAACTGAAGTAATGAATGGTATATTGACTCTGGAGCATCACAGCATATTTGTGGTATAAAGGATTGGTTCAGCAACTTAAAGACTATTCCCGTAAGAAAGGTTTATCTGGGAGATAACTCTGCATTGGAAGCTACCGCCAGCGGGTCTATACAACTAAATATGAGTGATAACTCAGGGGCAACAACAGCAAAACTGACTGACGTACTCTATGTACCTGGAATAGCTACGAATCTACTCTCAGTCAGTAAAGCAACTACTCAGGGACTGAAATTTGTTTTTACTAAGCTGAGCTGCTCAATATTGAGTGAAAATGGACAAAAATTAGCTTTGGGAATCAGAGATCACAATATATACAAGTTACAATGCAAGATCATTGTACCTGAGTATGTCAACATTGCTGAAACTGATGAAACCAACTGGGAGACGTGGCATAGGAGGCTAGGACACATAGGAAAACAGAAAATGAGCCAATTGGCAAAAAATCAGCTTGTTTTGGGCCTAAAATACTCAATCCCAATCAAATTGAATGTTTGTAAGGGATGTTCATATGGCAAACAAGCTAGGCAACGTTTCAAGAGCTCAGAAGGCATCAATACCACCGAAATATTGGCTATTGTACACTCAGACATATGTGGCCCCATGAGAACACTGTCCTTTGGAGCCAAGAGATACTTTATGACGTTTATTGATGACAAGACAAGATATACATGGGTGTACTTCCTCAAAACAAAGGATGAAGCTTTAGAGACGTTCAAGCACTTCAAGAACATGGCAGAAACACAAACTGGGTGTAAATTGAAGGTACTACAAAGTGACAATGGAGGAGAATACTGCTCAAAGGAGTTTGCAAAATACTGCTTGTCTACTGGTATACTTCAACAGACCACAGTTCCTCATACTCCACAGCAAAATGGAGTAGCAGAATGTGCAAATAGAACAATTACAGAGATGGGAGATCTATGCTACATGATAAGGGAATGGACTACAAGTTTTGGGCTGAATCTGTTGCTACCGCTGTATACATCAAGAACAGATGCCCAACAACAGCACTACGTGATTCTACACCCTTTGAAGCATATACAGGCAAAAAACCAGATCTCCAGCACCTCAGGATCTTTGGCAGTGATGTTTTTTATCACATCCCTGACAAAAAACGCTCAAAGTTGGAACCAAAGAGCAGAAAAGGGATCTTTCTTGGGTATTGTGAAGATACTAAAGGGTATAGAGTGTATGATGGCAAAATTCAGAAGCTGATCAAGAGCAGGGACGTTGTATTTGAGGAGAATTCAGATCAGAAAGCCACAGAAATCATTGGCCAGCTGCCTGATGATGCAATCAACACAAATGAAGAAGATACGTACCAAATCCAGCCAGAGATGGAAGATACTTCTACCAGTTCCAGATCAGAACAGATTATCCCAGTTAGGAGATCTACCAGAATAAGAAATGCCCCTGGATCCTGGTGGCAGACATCCAATGATCATGAAGAAGCTTATCTTGCCTTATGTGCCAAACCTCAGAATCTGGAACAGGCAATGCAAGGTCCAGATGCTACTAAGTGGCAACAAGCCATGCAGGAGGAGTACCATTCACTGATCAAGGCAAAAACGTGGGAACTGGTAGATTTACCAAATGGGAGAAAGCCAATAGGATGTAGATGGGTCTACAAGATCAAGATAACCTCAAATGGTGCTGTTGATAAGTACAAGGCTAGATTGGTAGCTAAAGGCTATTCCCAGATCCAGGGACTAGACTTTAAGGAAACATTTGCTCCGGTTGCCAAGTTTAACTCTATTAGGACAGTTCTAGCCCTGGCAGCTGTACACAGCCTAGATCTACACCAAATGGACGTCAAAACAGCCTTTCTAAATGGGGATTTGCAAGAAACTATATATATGGAGCAACCAGAAGGTTTTACCAATCCAAAAAGCCCCCATAAGGTGTGCAAACTTAGAAAATTGCTGTATGGGCTTAAGCAGGCACCCAGAGCATGGTATAACAAGATTGACACATATCTAGAGGAAATTGGGTTCTCTTGTAGCACTGCAGATCACAGCATATATGTGAAACAGCTCAAAAAGGGTGTGATCATCCTAGTTCTTTATGTGGACGACCTAATTATAGCTACAAGTGATCAAGAGGCACTTAAACAGACAAAATCAGATCTCTTCAGCAAGTTTGAGATGAAAGATCTTGGAAAATTGAGCTATTTTCTTGGAATTGAGGTCAGATTTGACATACCTACGCAGAAAATTGTGCTGAATCAGTCTAAGTACATCAGGGACATTCTTAGACGCTTCAAAATGGATAATTGCAAACCTGCAGCAACCCCTATGGACAATAACCTGAAATTAAGCAAATCTCAGCCAGTTATAGATGAAAACGGCTCAAATATGGACCAAAACTTTCCCTATCAATCAATGGTTGGTAGCCTAATGTACTTGACGGTGTCTATACGTCCAGATATTGCCGTAGCAGTTGGAATAGTCAGTCAATTCATGCAGAATTATGGATCAGATCAAATTGCAGCAGTTAAGCGGATTTTCAGATATCTACAAGGTACCATAAATATGGTACTGGAATACTCTGGAGCAGCAAATAGGCGAAAATTTGATGGTTATAGTGATTCAGATTGGGGTAGAGATTTGATTGACAGACGCTCTACCACAGGCTATGTATTTCTTAATGCTGGTGCAGCTATTACTTGGAATTGCAAGAAACAACCAACTGTGGCACTATCTACAACTGAAGCCAAATATATGGCTGCATGTCAAGCAACTAAGGAGGCTATATGGCTACAAAAATTATTCAAAGACTTAGGTTTTAATTCAGGTGAACCAACATGTATTTACAAGGATAATCAAAGTTGTATTTCATTAGATAGAAATCCTACTAATCATGCCAGAACTAAGCACATTGATATACAGCATCACTTTGTGAGGGAAGCTGTAGAAAATAATTTAGTAGAGCTGGTTTACTGCCCAACTGACAAAATGGTGGCAGACATATTGACAAAACCACTAGCTAGGCCACAGTTTGAGATCCTTAGAGAGAAATTGGGATTAAGAAATTATTTAGTTGAGGGGGAGTGTTGAAATATTGGACTATTTGGTATCATTCAGCAGCTAAATATTTACTTAACAATTCTAGGCTAGTCTTAGTCACTGTAGGACTCATTTACTGCCTTAACTTTGCCACTTTCTCCAGATATATGATCTTATGATTATTCCCCTATAGTCAGGATCAAATTAGCACTATTACCAAACATTATGTACTAACCCTGAAACTGTTACAGAATGCTCCTGAATATTGAGAAACCCTCCCTACTTAGTGTTGCAGCTGTATTACTTCTACAAAGGTATAAATACTGAGCTTCTTTGTGAATAAACAACAGTTCAACTATTATCACTATTTCTTGATAAGTTCCTTATATCCAAATCACTTCTTAAATTGCAACAATTACTCCGTTCCAAATCTTTCTTTCTTCATTGGGGGTCTGCATCTTAATTCTCATTAACCTATAGTCTGTCCAGATAAGCCTCTCCTTAACAGCAAAGAGCTTTGTATTGTTCTGGTTATTGGTAAAAGCCATCATCTGAATAGATCAAAGCAATTGGGGCTTCTAACCTATTGCAAGTTATAAGTGTATTGTATGTAAGGAGTTTACCAAGAAATGGTCATAATAGCTAACTATTATTGTTCCATAAATCAGATTGGTATTTCTTTCTATATAGAAGCATTACAACTCTAACACTAGGTACTACCTGAGCTTTCCAATACTGACCACAGGACAGTCCTAGGAAGCACTGCTTACAGCCTACTAACCATGAAGGCAATACATGAGAGGAATTTGCTTTGAAGGTATTTTAATCATATTTGACCCCTTGGCAAGTTTTTTTAAAGTTTACTCTATTGAATAAAATATCTATAGAGCATCCAAAGTTTATAAGCATCTCCTGGTAGATAAGACTTGCAACTTCTTGTTCAGTGGTCACTGGTACTGCTTTAGCCACTGGCCATTTAGTGGCATAGTCAATTACTACTAGGATCCAACAGTTGCATTTCCTGTTGGTTGGTGGTCATCCAATAAAGTCAATTCCACATCTCTCAAATGGCCTCACAGGCTCCAAGGGAATAAGTACAGCAGCTCTCTGTGGATAGCCTTTGCTGATTTTACAGTTTGGGCGTGTCTTCACCAGCTTCTCAATGTCTTGTTGCATTCTTGGCCACCATGCTCAGGCTGTCACAAGGCTATAGGTTCCTTCAATTCCAAGATGTCAGTATTCATTGTGTAGCTTATGTATTAAGTCCAGGTGAGCAATATAAGGGCACTAGGCAATAGGGCTTCCACCAACAATATATTAGAGTGCTTCATTCTGTACTATAAATTTGCTGGCTTCATCCTGTAATATTATTAGGCCAATCTGATTCATGCACCAAGTTGAGTTATGTAACTTGTTCTAATCTTGATAAGGCATCAGCAACCATGTTGTTTTTCCCAGGGCAGTAGACACTCCCCAAGTCAAGTTGCTGAATGTACTCACTCCATCTTGTTATTCTTCTAGAGAGTACCTTCTGAGTAAATATGTACTTGAATGATGTGTGATCAGTCCTCATAGTAAAATTGACTCCTTCAATGTAGCATCTGCAGGACTTCATCCAGTGTATTATGGCATGCAACTCCTTCTCATGCACTGGATAGTTTTGTCCTGTTGAGTTCAGTTTCTGGCACTCAAAGCAACTGGGTGGTCCTTTCCCTGATGTTCTTGGTTCAGTACTCCACCAATGGCATAGCATGAAGCATCAGTCCACAGAGTAAATTCTCTTCTGAAGTCTGGGATTTTTGAGCTTGGCCGCTTAGCAAGTTCATTGTTAAGTGTCTGAGATGCAGTCACACAGACTATGCCCCACTTCATGGTATTGTCTTTCTTGAGAATATCAGTTGAAGGGGTTGCAAAACTTGCAAAGGACTTGTCAAACCTCTAATAATAGGAAACCATTCCAAGGAATGCTCTGAGTTCTGATACTCTATGGGGCTGCTTCTGCTTCTTGATTACATCAACCTTCTTGGGGTCTAAGGTCACTCCTGTGCTAGTCACTGTGCATCCCAGGTATTCAACATGTTCCTTTAAGAATACACATTTTGCTAGCTTGCTCTAGAGCTTGTTCTCTCTTAGCTTCTTCAAGACCTTTTCAATATGCACCAAGTGGTCCTTGTCTGTCTTGCTGTATATCAATATGTCATCTAGGTAGATACCACAAACATGTCTAAGTAAACCTGGAAAACTTTTGCATCAAGGTCATGAATGTTGCAGGGGCATTGGTGAGGCCAAAACTCATGACTAAGTACTTGTGCATATCTGATCCTGAATGCCATCTTAGGGATGTCTTCTGGTTTGAAACTAATCTGTTTGTATCCTGACATAAGATCAATCTTGCTGAATTTGTTTGCTCCATTAAGCTGGTCCAAAAGCTCATCAATCCAAGGTTTGGGGTACTTATTCTCCACAGTAACCAATTTGAGGGCTCTGTAGTCAATGAACAACCTAAGTGCTCCATCATTCTTTTTTGCAAAAGGAACCGGTGTGGTAGGGTAAACATACCTCCCACAGACAAGTTTACTCATGTAGTCATTATGATATATTTATCCATATTTTATCTTATCAGTATTATCCCATTCTTCTTTTGCCCATATTATCAGTATTATCCCCATATGATGTTTACCCTGATTAGTTATTAGCATTAGTTATCCCAGATGTTATTCAGCTTTGTGATCAGTATATGTATCTACATAAGGCAAGTACCCGCGTCAGTACCCGTGACACATGACCTAAGTCTGTGTTACCATCCCTACCATTTCAATACCATATATGGTATTTCTATGTTGCACAGGTTTCAGACTACTGATTTCTGATTGGTTGAATGTGCTGTGCCTTTTAGAACCTTCCAGGACATTCTTGGCATATTTTTAGCTCATAGTGATGTCATCAAGAATTACACTGATACCTAGAATCTTCTAGAACCTTGTCATTAGTAATCACTTGGCAATCAGGAAAAGTATTTAATGGAAAGCAATCCCTCATCAATAAATCATCCCATCTATCAGTAACACTTCTACCTTACTGATTAGCAGTTGATTACTGCACCTGCCTTCAACAGTACATCTCAGACCTGCCATCAAGGAGCTTTTCAGGGTAGTGCACAAGACACACAGAGGCCTTTGGAGACACTTGGAGCACCTAGGAAGCTAGAGAAGTAGGAGCTTTTACCATAGTGACATATTGACAAAGACACCAGCAGTTTAGACCCAGAGGTTATTGCACCCATCAGACACCTCACACACCTTGAGTTGTGTAGCTTCTCCCAGGAGTACCTCTACACCACCATACTGGTACTACCCAAAATGACTTGCTGGGTCTGATATATCCTTGCTCAAATAGCTGATTTATTTGTCTCTTCATTTCTTCCAACTCCAATGAACACATTCTGTAAGGTGTCTTACTCACTGGAAGGCGCTCTCCTGTGTCAATTGCATGATTCACATCTCTGACTGGTGTTAGGCTTACATGTTCACTTGGAAATATGTCTGAGTATTCCTTCAGAAGAGTCTGAGCCTTCTGAGGTACTGGAGTAGAGGAAGCTCCTGTAATAATGACATTGGGAACATCTGGGCACCTTTTCTAAGTGCTCTACAGAGCTGTGTCTTGCTAAGTTTACTTTTTTCACATGCATTGAAATTGAACAAGTTGAAATCCAGTCTAGCAGGTAATAGCTCATAGGTCTTGATGTCCTTCTGGATAGGAATAGGACAGGTTCTCTGGTTGATTGATGGATTGTGACAAAATAGCTAGATTTTTCCAAGTACAAAGTTAAACTTGTATTATTCCAATATATAGGCCTGTAGATCTTCTTCATAGACATTGATTGATATTCTTACTCCCTGAGTAATAAAGTTGACTATGTGAGAGTTCCCATCAGCTGTTGAGCCTGAAGGTGATTTGGTGTGTTCTGAGTTGGTTCCAGCTTTCAAGGCAAATTGCTCTGACATAGAGGCAAACAAAGCTCCTGAGTAAATCATGATTTTGGCAAGTACTCCATTGAGTACTTCATTCAAGTATAATAGCCTTCCTGAGTTCAAGGTCACATGGAATAGGTATTCTTCTAACATATGGAAGGTGAGTTCTGAGTCTTCTGCATGTTCATCCTCCTTGTTACTATGCCCAATGGCTTCAATATTGTTGAGGGTTCTTGATAGCTGGTGTCCATTCCTTTTCTGAGGGTAGTACTTTGCAACATGTCCTTGCTAGTGGCAATTAAAGCAAAGTCCTTTCTTCTTGCATTCTTCTGAGGTGGGATTCTTCAGCATAGTGTCTATTTTAATTGACACAGCTTCTGATTGTCTTCTTTGAAAGTGACTGTAGCCTCTTTGATTAGTCCCTGTGGGCTTCCCAACTCAAAACATAGCCAAGTCCTGGTCAATGGTAATCTTGTTGGCTTCTTTGATAGCCTCAGGTGTTCAAAAACTCACTTCCTTGCAAGTTCTTTCTTTCAACTCATCAACAAAGTATTCCACTTGATCCAGTGGGTCCATTTTTTCAATTTGTCCAAGTAGATATCTATTTTCATAGATGTACTCTCAAACTTTTCCTTTGTGCCTGAGTGTCTTCAGCTTCCTTCCTGGTAGTGACTGCTGGTGTGGGGGCTGCAAATTATCCTGAATTTCTGACATAAACTCTTCCCAGGCAGAGATTGTAGAGCATCCTGTCATGGTGGTTGCCCTGATTTTGTTGTGGTACTACTGTAAAGCTGCATCTGGAAAGTAAGAGGCTGCATAATGCACCTTGTTTTCTGGAGCAATTCCCTCAGCCTTAAAAGCTTATTCAATCTGAAAGAGCCATGCTGCATGGTTCTCATTAACTCTAACATGGTACCAGTTGATTATCAAACTAAAGTTGCTCTTGACAGGGATTTGCTGGTTCCTGGTAATAGTAGTCACTCCTTGTTGCTGCTAACTAAGGATCTGGAGTAGCTGTTGCTGCTGGTCCAGGATTTGCTGTATAACATTCTCCATTTTTGATTTTCTGATATCTTGAGGGAAGCTTTTTCCTTCTTCAAGGGGGAGGTTTCTGGTTATTGCTGCTACCAATGTTCCAAGTCTTGATATAAGAGTTCTAAAAGCAAAGGGAGTTTGGCTAGTATTTGATTCACTAAAATGTAAGCTGATTTGCAATTGACAGTCATAACATCACCACCACCTGTGATAGCAAGTGTTACAATCTGCTGCTTGAATGTTTAAGTTAGATCTGTTTTTAGTCAAATCAATTAGTATATGTTTAGGTTATCAGTATATTAGTATTATCTATCAAATCAGTAGCATTAGTCAGCAAATGAATCAGCAGATCCTTATCAGACAGAAATAGATATATTAAGTAGGATCTTATTGGGTGATGATGATGCAATCAAATGAGTCATCAGCCACAACCTACATTATGAAATACAATTAGTCAGCAATTGAACCGGCAAAAGTGTATATAAGGAGCTGCTGGAACCTCAATAAAGATCAGTTCAAGTTTTAGTGAATGCAATACTAGCTAAGCTCCCTATTCCTCTACAACTCTTATACCAAGACTTGTAACATTGGCAGCAGCAATAACCAGAAACATCCCTTGTGAAGAAAGAAGAAGCCTCCCTCAAGATGTTGGAAAATCAAGAATGGAAGAATGCTATGCAACAAATCCTGGCCCAGCAGCAACAGTTACTCCAGATCCTGAGCCAGCAGCAACAAGTAATGACTATCATGGCTCAAAGCCAGCAAAACCCTGTCAAGAGCAACTTCAGTGTGAAGGTCAACCGGTACCATGGTAGAGTCAATGAAAACCTGGGAACTTGGCTCTTCCAGATTAAAGAAGCTTTCAAGGCTAAGGGAATTGCTCCAGAAAGCAAGTTACATTGTGCAGCCTCTTACCTGCCAGATGCAGCTTTACAGTGGTACCACAACAAGATCAGGTCATCCACCATGATGGGATGCTCTACAATCTCTACCTGGGATGAGTCTGTGTGGAAATTCAGGATGCCTTTGAGCCCCCACACCAGCAGACACTACTAAGTAGAAAGCTGAAGACACTCAGACAGAAAGTAATGGTCCAAGAGTACATCTATGAATATAGATGTCTACTTGAACAAACTGAAAGAATGGACCCTCTGGATCAAATTGAATACTTTATTGATGGGTTGAAAGAAAGAACTTGTAAGGAAGTGAATTATCAAAGACCTCAGACTATTGAAGAAGCCATCAAGATTGCCATTGACTATGACTCAGCCATGTTTGGAGTTGGGAAGCCCACAATGACTAATCAGAGAGGCCACAATCACTATGAAAGAAGACAATCAGAAGCAGTGCCAATGGAAATAGACACTATACAGAAGAATCCTACCTCAGAAGAATGTAAGAAGAAAGGACTTTGCTTTAATTGCCACTAGCAAGGACATAATACAAAGTACTGCCCTCAGAGAAGAAATGGACACCAGCCATCAAGAACCTTAAACTATATTGGTGCCCTGGAGCAAAGTAACATGGAGGATGAACTTGAAGAAGACTTGGAACTCACCTTCCATATGACAGAAGAATGCCTTTCCCAGAAGACCCCCAACTCAGGAAAGCTATTATACTTGAATGGAGTAATCAATGGAGTACCTGCCAAAATCATGATTGACTCTGGAGCATTGCACAAGTACATGTCTGAGCAACTTGCTTTGAAAGCTGGAATCAACCTGGAACCCACCAAATCAACTTCAGTTTCAACAGCTGATGGGAACTCTCACATAATCAACCATATTACTCATATATTTGGGAACTGCAAGTTTGACCTTGTACTTGGGAACACCTGGCTATTTTGTTGTAATCCATCAATCTACTGGAGAACCCATGCTACTCAGATACAGAAGGACAACAAGACCTACAAGCTATTACCTGCCAGACTGGATTTTAACTTGGTCAATTCCAGTGTGTGTGAAACAAGTGAACTTAGCAAGACACAGTTCTGTGGAGCACTAAGAAAAGGCAACCAGATATTCCTCATGGCAGTATTACAGGAGGATTCCTCTACACCAGTACCCCAAAAGGTCCAGACTCTTTTGAAGTAATATTGTGATGTATTTCCAGATGAACTTGTAAGCCTACCACCAGTCAGAGATGTAGTTCATGCCATTGACACAGGAGATAGCCCCCCAGTGAGTAAGACACCTTACAGAATGGGTCCATTGGAGTTGGAAGAGATGAAGAGACAAATAGATCAGTTATTGGAGCAAGGATATATCAGACCCAGCAAGTCACCTTGGAGAGCACCAGTTCTTTTTGTGAAGAAGAAGGATGGAACTCTTAGGATGTGTATTGACTACAGAGCCCTCAACTCAGTTACTGTGAAGAATAAGTACCCCATACCATGTATTGATGAACTTTTGGACCAACTCAATAGAGTCACTATTTTCAGCTAGATTGACCACATATCAGGATACAACCTGATTAGGGTGAAGCCAGAAGATATTTCTAAGACAGCATTCAGGACCAGATATTGACATTATGAGTACTTAGTCATGAGTTTTGGCCTCACTAATGCCCCTGCAACATTTATGATGCTGATGCAGACTGTCTTTCAGGGGTACTTAGACAAGTTTGTGTTAATCTACCTGGATGACATATTGATATACAGTAAGACAGAAGAGGATCACGTCATGCACATTGAAAAGGTCTTGAAGAAGCTAAGAGAGAACTAGCTATATGGCAAGCTTGCCAAGTGTGAATTCTTCAAGGTACATGTTGAATACCTGCGACACGTAGTGACTAGCACAGGAGTGATCTTAGACCCTAGGAAGGTTGAAGTTATCAAGAATCTGAAGCAGCCCCATAGCTTATCAGAACTCAGACCATTCCTTGGAATGGTTTCCTATTATTGGAGATTTGTCAAGTCCTCTGCAAGTATTGCAGCCCCTTCTACTGATATACTCAAGAAAGACAACACCTATAAGTGGGATGTAGCTTGTTAGACTGCCTTTCAGATGTCAAGAATGAACTTGCTAAACTACCAAGCTTAAGAATACCTGACTTCAGAAAAGAGTTTACTCTGTGCACAGATGCTTCAGATTATGCCATTGGTGGAGTGTTGAGTCAAGAATATGAGGGAAAGGACTACCCTGTTGCCTTTGAATCCAAGAAACTGAACTCAACAGAACAAAACTATCCAGTGCATGAGAAGGAGAAGCGTGCTATAATACACTGTTTGAAGACATGGAGATGCTATATTGAAGGGGTCAAATACACTGTGAAGACTGATCATGCCTCCCTCAAGTATAAATTTACTCAGAAGGTACTCGCTAGAAGAATGACAAGATGAGTGAATACATTCAGCAATTTGACTTAGAGATTGTCTACTACCCTGGAAAAAACAACATTGTTGCTGATGCCTTATCAAGATTAGAACAAGTTACACAACTCAACTTGGTGCATGAATCAGATTGGCCTAGCCTATTACCAAAGTACTTGGAAGACCAAGCCATTCCTAATGAGTTGGATGAAGATATGAAGAAGATAATCCGGGATGAAGCCAGCAAATTTAAAGTACAGGATGAAACACTCTACCAACTAGTTGATGGAAGTCCTGTTGCCTATTGCCCTTATGTTTCTTGCCTGGATTTAATACATAATCTACACATTGGATATGGACTTCTTGGAATTGAAGGAACCTATTGCCTTGTGAAAGCCAGAGCATGGTGGCCCAGAATGAAACAAGACATTGAGAAGCTAGTGAAAACATGCCCAAATTGCCAAATCAACCAAGGCCAACCACAGAGAATTGCTGAACTTTTTCCCTTGGAGCCTGTAAGACCATTTGAAAGATGGGGAATTGACTTTATTGGAAGAATACCAACTACCAGGAAATGCAAGCATTGGATCCTAGTAGCAATTGACCATGCCACCAAATGGCCAGTTGCTAAAGCTGTACCAATAGCCAGTGAACAAGAAGTTGCAAGTTTAATCTACCATGAGATCCTTATGAAACTTGTATGCCCTGTAGAGATTCTATCCAATAGAGGTGCAAACTTTATGGCAAAGACATTGGAAGCTTAGCTGGAAATGCAGCAGATCAAACACTTGAAAACCTTGGCATATCACCCAAGAATTAATGGAGTCACTGAATGGTTGAATGGATTATTTGGAAAAGTGCTGACCAAGTATGCAAATGGAGTTGTCAGTGGATGGGATGAGTATATAAACCAAGCACTCTTTGCATGCAGAGTCAGAGTACACAATACCACCCAGCAATTGCCATTTTACTTAGTGTATGGATGTGATCCTAGGATTCCAGGAGATCACACACAACCAATGCTCACAGACACCTTAGAAGATGAGCTCAGACAGCCAAGTAGACACCAGCAACTGGAACAAAGACTTCAAGAGGCACAGACCAAAGTATCTCAAAGTGCAGAAAAGATGAAGCAGAGATTTGATAAGACTATAGCACCAGAAGCATTGACAGTTGGGAACTTTGTATGCTAAGAAACAACAATTGGAAGAATCTTGAGCCACAATGGACAGGACCATTCAAGATCATCAGAGAATGTCCATTTGCAACTTACCAACTGGTGGACAAACAAGGCAATATCTGGGAAGACTTAGTGCATAGGGACAGACTCAAGCTTGCAAGACTTGCTGATAATACTGAACCATCAAGATATTGGTATCACAAGAAAAGAGATTCAGGAGAACCCTCTCAACTGTAGTAGGGGAGAATGTTATGATCTGCTGCTTGAATGTTTAAGTTAGATCAGTTTTTAGTCAAATCAAGTAGTATATGTTTAGGTTATCAGTATATCAGGATTATCTATGAAATCAGTAGCATTAGTCAGCAAATGAATCAGCAGATCCTTATCAGACAGAAATAGAAATATTAAGTAGGATCTTATTGGGTGATGATGATGCAATCAAATGAGTCATCAGCCACAACCTACATTTGGAAATACAATTAGTCAGCAATTTATCTGGCAAAATGTATATAAGGAGCTGCTGGAACCTCAATAAAAATTGGTTCAAGTTTTAGTGAATACAATACTAGCTAAACTCCCTATTCCTCTACAACTCTTATACCAAGACTTGTAACACCTATAGTAAGGATCAAATTAGCACTATTACCAAACATTATGTACTAACCCTGAAACTGTAACAGAATGCTCCTGAATATTGAGAAACCCTCCCTAATTAGTGTTACAGCTGTGTTACTTCTACAAAGGTATAAATACTAAGCTTCTTTATGAATAAACAACAGTTCAACTATTGTCCCTATTTCTTGATAAGTTCCTTATATCCAAATCACTTCTTAAATTGCAACAGGCACATGGAGTACAGCCAGGAAAGGTTGGAAAATATTGAGGACAGATCTGTACATGGAGCCACTAATGCCTTGGGCATTAAGAAGCTAACAGCCCCAATGTGTGGATAATCAGTTAAGTAATGCATGGTTGGACACAATAAGCAACCAACTATTAACAGGACAAATTTACCTAAGTATGCCATGTTTTTCTTAGTCACAAGCCAATTTCTTAGCCATTGAATACAAAATCCACACAAATAAGAGCAAGATTGCACCTATAGGGGGGACTAGAATCCAACAGGGAGAAGAAATACATAGGCTAAATAGCAAAAGACTTGTTAGTGGTATTAAGGAAGTATTCACGGCAAAAGTGGTGGCAAGCATGCATACATTTGCAAGATGTATATGTTACCAGCAATATAAGGAATATGGCCACTTTACAAGTATTACACTGAAAAGCTGTAAATTTGTAATAATTGATGTATGTCAATTGTCATGGGTGTGCACATTTGTAGAGGTTAGTAAGCAGGAAGCGGTAGTTTGTTTCATTTAATCTGTATGTAGAATGCCAAAGGTAGTAGCAGGTAATCCAATACAGAATGGTATTTTACAGTGGAATATATGAATAGCACAAGTGGAGGTAGAAAAAGCAAATACCATTTGGTTAGTTTGCACAGTGGCATTATACAGAACTAGCTACAAGCCACTACTTTACTGTTGCAATGCCAGCAGAGGTCCACAAGGTGGCTGTCAGAACACTATTTAGTTTCTTTCTGTAAGTGGCAACTGAATGTATTGGCTGGTTAGGTAAGCTCAAATAAATGTACAGAGTATTAAGATCATCAGAATGCCATGCAGTTCTTGTCAAAACACTACTCAATGTCTGTCAAGCTTTTAACTTCATTTGGCGGTAAATTCAGCAAAGCAACTTAACAATCCTGTCATAAGGTTATGTAGAGGGTCAGTAACTCCAAGCTATTGGCATTATGACAGCCTCATTGCAGGATCCTAATGGCTGCACTGCATTGGATACACCTACACAACCAACTTATTTTCATAGGGTATCTAGTGATAGAGTTACCTGTCTGATATTGTCTTGCTAATGAAGTACCTGCAATAATGGTTGCTGTTGGCTTAAAAGAGTCTCAAGCACTCTCTTTGGTGGTTATCATTGTCTAGTCAAGTATTTTCTTTTTCCTTCTTATAAGTGCTTGATTTTGCTAATTCATCATTGCAAGGCCTCCCATATTCTTGAATTTAAGGTCAAACATTGATTTATAAACTCTAGCCCCTATGAAAAATCTCAAACTTGGAATTCATCTGATTTTCAGCAGGCATTCTGCTGGTGTTTTTGGTTCAAGACTTGAAATGCAATTTTTGATGGGAGTAATGGGCAGCTAATTACCAAATTTGATATGGATGCCAGTTTGCCTAGTATCCTCCTGAAGAGTTGGTTTTCTTGCCTGCCTGTCAGCTGATAACAAAAATACTGAGAGTGGTTAATTTCAAGGAACTTAGATTTCAGCTGATATTATGATTGTACTTTGCTGACCTTTTCTTAATTTTTTTTCTTAGGGTAGGGTTGATACAAGGCCCAAAAATGCTCATGTCAGGCTATTTGGGAGAGCTGCTATTTTAGCTTTGTAAGTAGCTTGTTGTCCAGAAGCTTCATGACATCTGAAATGCAGTTAAACTTAAGCTCTTGCCTTGTGTACGATGCACTGGCTTTTCAGAAATGGCATTATTGCCTTATGCTTTATCTTGGTGCTTTGCTTGCACATATCTCTGAACTCTATTCACACTATAGCCTGATTCTTGAATTGAAGTTTGATTTAAACATACCTCACCTTTAGCAATACTTTTGGCTCCACCTTACTTTGATTTAATGGCTTTGCACATTTTGCACTACTCAACTAGAATTAAGTAAAATGATAATATTATACTCTTTTAGATTTACAGATTGAATCTAAGTCCTCAACCTTTACCTATATATCTAAAAAGTAAGAGAAACAGTTGAGTCAGGAAGTAAGGAGCGTAAAAAAGAGCTATATATTGTAAAAATCTGTAATTCCACCTAAATACTCTCCTAACTTAGCAACTTAGATCATTACCTTCAAATCCTATAGAATACTGAACAAGTCACTTGTTGGGACTTGCAATATTTTCACCAAAATATCAAGTACCCTGAACATGAAATTCTCAAAGTTATCCAGACAGCCCAAAAACTTTGAACACATGTGCTTGGGACCTTCCTAAACCTATTTTATGTCCTTTTTACTTCAAGACCATGTAAACTATTGCTACTACTTTCACATTTGACAAATGATTTAGTGAAAGCCACACAAATCCACTTGTTCTCATAATCACTTCTACTAAGCCAAGGACTTGTAAAACAGGCAAGGAACCCAAAGCTGTCATTCCCTGCAATGTCTACTGTAGCTAGTACTGGAGATTTTCCACTGCATAAATTTTGATGGACCTAATGACAAGGTGTGCAAGGTCAAGATGAAGATGGTGGAGCAAGATAGAGGCATATATGATTCTGTTATGGGAGAAGTGCTAAGATATTGGGCTATTTGGTATCATTCAGCAGCCAAAAATTTACCAAACTACTGTAGACCAGTCTTGGTCACTGTAGGACTTGTTTGCCACCCCAACTTTGCAAGTTCCTTCACATCTATGATCCTATGATTATTCCTCTATAGTGAAGATTAAATTAACACTTTTTACCAAACAGTATGTAGTAGCCCTGAAACTGTTATAGAGTGCTCCTGAATGTTAAGAAACCCCCCTTTCTTAGTGTTACAACTGTATTACTTCTACAAAGGTATAAATACTGATCCACTTTAGGAATAAAAAACAGTTCAACTATTATCACTACATCTTGATAAGTTTCTTATATCCAATTCAATTCTTAAATTGCAACAGGTTATGAGCCCCTATTGCCTTAACCTATCCTAAAGATGACTTTGACCAGCAATCAGAACAATACAAACATCTTCCCTGTAAAGGAGAGGCTTAATGGGAAGAACTACACACTTTGGAGAATCAAGTTGCAGATCCACTTTGAGGAAAGAAAGCTTTGAAATATAGTAACAGGAAAAGAAGTTGAGTCCAAAGAAACAGCAGAAGAAGTGGAGAAGTTTTGAGAGAAGGAGAGAAAGGCCTTTAAAGCTATATCTGTCAATGAGTAAGATTTCTTCATTGGACAGATAAATGCTTCAAGTACTGCCAACAAAGCATAGGAATCCTTAGAGAAGATCTTTAGAGCAAAGTCAGTATCAAGAAAGCTTTATTTGAAAAAAAAGTTCTTCAACATGAGGAAGAAGCCAGATGATGACATGCTACAACTCATCACCAGAATGGAGACACTTGCAGAAGAACTTTACAGTGTTAATGCTGGTGTAGATGATGAAGAAAAGATACTCTGTCTGCCAAAGAAACAAGCAGACAAAAAACAGAAACTGAAGTAGGCAAACCATATAACTACTGATGAACAGTTATTTGTAACTGTACAAGAGAGTGCAAGTAGCCAGAGTAATGAATGGTATATTGACTCTGAAGCATTACAGCATATTTGTGGTATAAAGGAGTGGTTCAGCAACATGAAGACTACTCCCGTAAGAAAGATTTATCTGGGAGACAACTCTGCACTGGAAGCTACCGCTAGTGGGTCTATACAACTAAATATGAGTGATATCTCAGGGGCTACAACAGCAAAACAGACTGATGTACTCTACATCCTTGGAATAGCTAAGAACCTACTCTCAGTGAGTAAAGCAACTGCTCAGGGACTGAAATTTACTTTTACTAAGCTGAACTGCTTAATATTGAGTGAAAATGGACAAAAATTAGCTTTGGGAATCAGAGGTCACAATATATACAAGTTACAATGCAAGATCATTGTGTCTGAGATGACAAGACAAGATATATATGGGTATACTTCCTCAAGACAGGGGATGAGGCCTTAGTGACGTTTGAATACTTCAAAAATATGGCAGAAACTCAAACTTGGTGTAAGTGGAAGATACCTCAAAGTGGCAATGGAGGGAATACTGCTAAAAGGAGTTTGCAAAATACTGCGCATCTACTGGTATAAATCAGCAGACTACTGCTCACATACTCCACAGCAAAATGGAGTAGCAGAACATGTAAATAGAACAATAGTAGAGATGGGGAAATCTGTGCTACATGATAAGGGAATGGACTACAAGTTTTGGGCTGAATCTGTTGCTACTGCTGTATACATCAAGAATAGATGCCCTTCAACTGCACTACAGGATTCTACACCCTTTGAAGCATGTGCAGGCAAAAAATCAGATCTCCAGCACCTCAAGACCTTTGACAGTGATGTTTTTTATCACATCCCTGACAAAAGATGCTCAAAGCTGGAACCAAAGAGTAGAAAAGGGACATTTCTTGGGTTTTGTGATGATATAAATGGTATTGAGTGTATGATGGCAAAATTCAGATGATAATCAAGAGCGGGAACATTGTATCTGAGGAGAATTCAGATCAGAATGCCACAGATATCATTGGCCAGCTGCCTGATGATACAATCAACACTAATGAAGAAGATACATACCAAATTCAGCCAGATACAGATGATAATGCTACCAGTTCCAGATCAGAGCAGATTATCTCTTTTAGGAGATCTACCAGAATAAGAAATGACCCTGGATCCTGTTGGCAGACATCCAATGATCATGAAGAAGCTTATCCTGCCTTATGTGCCAAACCTCAGAATCTGGAACAGGCAATGTAAAGTCCAGATGTTACTATGTGGCAACAAGCCATGCAGGAGGAGTACTAATCACTGATTAAGGCAAAAATGTGGGAACTGGTAGATTTACCAAATGGGCAAGAGCCAATAGGATGCAGTTGGGTCTACAAGATCAAGAAAACCTCAAGTGATACAATTGATAAGTACAAGGCTAGAATGGTGGCTAAAGGCTATTCTCAGATCCTGGGAATAGACTTCAAGGAAACATTTGCTCTGGTTGCAAAGTATAACTCTATTAGGACAGTTTTAGCCCTGGCTGCTGTACACAGTCTTGATCTACACCAAATGGATGGCAAAACAGCCTTTCTAAATGGGGATTTGCAAGACACTATATATATGGAGCAACCAGAAGGATTAACCAATCCAATTAGCCCAAATAAGGTGTGCAGACTCAGAAAATTGTTGAATGGGCTCAAGCAGGCACCTTGAGCATAGTATAACAAAACTGACTCATATCTAGAGGAGATTAGGTTTGTTTGCAGCACTGCAGATCACAGTATATATACAAAACAGCTCAAAAAGGGTGTGATCATCCTAGTTCTGATTGTGGACAACCTAATAATAGCCATAAGTGACCAGGAGGCACTTAAACAGACAAAATCTGATCTCTTCAGCAAGTTTGAGATGAAAGATCTTGGAAAATTGAGCTATTTTCTTGGAATTAAAGTGCTTTTTGACATACCTATGCAGAAAATTGTGCTGAGTTGGTCTAAGTACATCAGGGACATTCTTAGATGCTTGAAAATGGTAAATTGCAAGCCTGCAGCTACCCCTAAGGACAATAATCTAGAATTGAGCAAATCTCAGCCAGTTTTAGGTGAAAATGGCTCAAGTATGGACCAAAACTTTCCCTATCAATCAATTATTAATAGCCTGATGTACTTGATGGTGTTTACATGTCCTGATATTACAGTCGCAGTTGGAATAGTCATTCAATTCATGCATAATTATGGATCAGATCAAATTACAGCAGTTAAGCAGATTTTCAGATATCTACAATATAGCATAAATATGGTACTGGAATACTCAGGAGCAGCTAATAGGTGGAAATTTGATGGTTATAGTGAATCAGATTGGGGTAGAGATCTGTTTGACAGATGCACCAAGAGCAAAAATGGCAAAGAATGCCTGGAAGGCATTAGATGACACCTACCAGTCATGTTCAGCTGCTAAGAAAATGTACTTGAGACAAAAATTCTTTACCACTTAGATGCTACTAAAAGATGAAATGAAAAATTTAACTAACAGTATTTCCCTGCTGGTAGATGAAATGGAATCTTTGGGTGTACCAACTCCTGATGAGGATGTGATAGTAACCATCCTCAATAGCCTGACAGATGAGTGTCAGGGCCTTGTATCAGCCTTAGAGTCCAGAACTGAGGATTGGACCTTAAATTATGTATGTGGAAGGCTCCTGGATGAAGAATTAAGGAAATCAAGCGCCAATAAGAAGGAAGAAGAAAATGCTTTAATAAGCAATGATAACCAACAAAGGAGGTACCCAAGACCCTACAAAGGCCACAGCAACCTGTTTTGCAACTACTGCAAAAGGAAAGTACACACATCAGACCGGTGTCTCAAAAAGTAATACAATCAGCAAAAGAAGCTTGAATATGGAAATGCTGCAACAATTGAAGATAGACTATTCATATGTGCACTAAATATGACCACAAACAAGGATTTTCAGATGTTTAATATTGACTCTGCAGCATCTCAACATTTACTCACCAAAACGAACTTTTTACCCAATGTCAAGAAATTCCAATTAAGTAGGTTTTTATGGGTGATGATGGAACACTTAATGTAGTAGGAGAAGGAACTACCCAAGTAAACCTTAGAAGCATTGAAGGAAGTCATAGACTGACTTTTAAAGAAGTACTCTATGTACTGGATATAGCCAAGCACCTACCATCTGTAAGCAAGGCCACTGGAGTAGGACTTAATTTCAGCTTTGACAAATCTGGATGCAAGATTACAGATCAAGATGGTGCCCATATTGCTTTGGGTATCAGAGATCAGAATCTATACAAGTTAGTTTATATTCAAGCATATTTGGAAGCCAATGTAAGTAACTTGAATGAAGAAACACAAATGCTTTGGCACTGAAGATTCGGACACATCAATTTTGATTATTTGTGCAAAATGATCAAAGATCAGCTAATTTCTGGCGTAAAACTGATCCCTAGCTGATTTGGAGCACTGTGAAGCCTGCGTATATGGAAAACAAGTGAGACAACTGTTCAAGAGCTCTGAGTTAATCAAAACAAAGAAATAATTAGATCTAATTCACCCAGATCTGTGTGGACCTGTGCAAAATTAGTCCTTAGGCAGGATGAAGTATTGAGTTGCTTTTATTGATGATTATACAAGATGCACATGGGTTTACTTCATTGAGAGAAGGGAAGAAGCTCTGTCTAAGCTCAGAAAGTTTAAAGCCATGGTGGAGAGAGAAACTGGTGAAAAAATCAAGAAAATACGCTCTAACAATGGTGGAGATTACACCTCAAAATTCTTCATCCATTTCTGCAAAATTCATGGGATAAAGCAAGAGACTACTGTACCATATTCCCCACAGCAAAATGGAGAAGCAGAGCATGCTAATAGATCAATAATTGATATGGCAAGATCTAGGATCCATGATTGATAATTATCCTATAATTTTTGAGCAAAATCTGTTGCCACAGCTTTATACCCTAAAAATAGGAGTTATAACAGAGTATTTGGTGATTATACTCCATTTGAACTATGTTATGGATACAGACCAAGTGCAGAACTTCTAAGAATACTTGGGTCTACAGCATATGTCAAGAAACTGCCTGGAAATTAGTCAATATATGAGCCAAAAAGTGTAAAATGCATATTTTTGGGTTACTGCAATAGGTGTAAGGCATGCAGACTCAACAATACCAAAGCAAAGAAGCTAATCAAGTCCAGGGATGTGTTGTTTGATGAAAATTCAAAATTTTCACAAAAAATGACATCAGATGATGACAAAGATCTGATCTCAAATCCACCAATTGTCAGGATTGAATCAGAGCAAAACAATGAAAATTTTCCACTCCAGAGGACTCTACAACCATGGTTCAGCCTGAAGCAGTGCCCAGGAATATCCTAGAAGTGATCATTCCAGTATCATATGCCCAGAGATCCAATTGGACAAGAAATAGCTCAGCTTACTATATCAAGGAGGGTACAAACTTAGCCTATGCCTATTCAGTCTATGTTGATGAACCCCAGACTGTAAAAGAGGCCCTAAATAGCCCTCAGAGAAAGTTTTGGAGATCTGCAATGACTGAGGAATATCAAGCCCTGATGGAAAATCAAACTTGGGACTTAGTCAAACCACCAACCAACCAAAGAACAATTGTATGCAGATGGGTCTTCAAGATGAAATACAGGGCTGATGGTGCAGTTGAAAGATACAAAGCAAGACTTGTGGCCAAAGGGTACTCTCAAACAAAAGGACTTAACTATACTGAGACCTTTGCACCAGTAGCCAAGTTTAATTCCATCAGATTAATATTGGCTATTGCAGCCAAATATAAGTTTTTACTCATCAAATGCATGTAAAAACTGCATTTTTGAATGGATAACTTGATGAGGACATGTATATGGGCCAGCCTGATGGGTTTGTTGACCAAGATAACCCCCATTTGGTCTGGAAGCTTAAAACATTGCTCTATGGTCTTAAACAATAAGCAAAATCCTGGAATTACAAGATAGATTCTTATTTAGAATCTTTGAGTTTCTAAAGGAGTCATGCTGACTATAGTATATACAATAAGCCAGATAGAGCAAATCTAGTTTTAATAGCTCTATATGAGGATGATCTTATTATCGCTATCAATAACCTAGAAACATTGGAAGAGACTAAATCCAGCCTATCTAAGGAGTTCAAGATGTCCAATCTAGGAGAACTCAGTTACTACTTAGGGATTAAGCTCTCCATAGACAGAAGTACCCAGACTATTACCCTAAGTCAATCCATGTATATTCAAGATTTAATACACAAGTACAAAATAGAAGACTATAAACTGGCAGCTACCCCAATGGAGACAAACCTTAACTTGATCAAAACTCAACCAAATCAAGAGAGCTTGGTGCCATCTGAGAGCCCTGACTTTCCTTATCAATCTTTGGCTGACAGTCTGATGTATATCATGCTTGGAACACGTCCAGATATCTCATATTCAGTGGGAGTTGTCAGCAAGCATAATCTGAACTATAGACCTGATCATATTGCAGCAGTTAAGAGGATTTTAAGATAACTAAAAGGAACTGCTGATATCTGCCTAAGATACACTGAAAAGAATTCAGAACAGGATTTTGTGGGATACTCTGAAGCTGATTGGGGAAGAAATCTGGAAGACAGAAGATCCACCACAGGATACACCTTTCTTTTCTGTAAAGTAGCAATCTCATGGAATTCAAGAGAGCAACCAACTGTAGTACTTTCTACCACAGGAGCAGAGTACATGGCAGCCTGTGAAGCTAAAAAAGAAGCAATGTGGTTAAGAAAGCTTTTCTCAGATTTAGGCCTATGTCAAAAAATGTCTATTACTTTAGTTCAAGATAATCACGGATGTATATAATTAGACTTGTTCCATTGTGCCATTGATCATAGTGCCAGAAAGTGCTGTATATTTTGTTATTAATTTGCTACTTTAGGGTCATATGCATGTCAATTTTGATCCCAAATTGGCACTGTATGGCACCATCTGGCACTCTGTGGCATGATCAGGCACCATCTGGCATGCTATGGCACTATTGGGCACTATGATCAGCTGGAATGATGGAACAAGTCTATTAAGTAGATATCCAACTTTTCATGCTAGTACTAAGCACATAGATATTAGACATCACTTCAAATGTGAAGCTATACAGAATAAGTTAGTTAGCTTAGTTCACTGTCCTTCAGATGAAATGGTTGCAGACATATTTACCAAACCATTAGCTAGAGACCAGTTTGAACATCTTAGGTCAAAATTAGGACTAGCCAGTATGAACATTTAGCGGAGTGGGAGTGTTGCAAAAGCTTGTAATTCCACCTTAATATTCACCTAACTTAGTTGCTTATATCATTACCTACAAGTCCTAGAGAATACTGACCAAATTCCTTGTCAGGATTTACTTAGAATATTTTCACCAATATACCAGGTACCCAGAACATGAAAATTCCCAAGTTTGTCCAAACAGCCCCAAACTTTGCACACATATTCTTGGGACCTTCCTTAGCCTATTCTACATGTCTGTAATGCCAAGACCATGTAAAAGTATAAATACTACTTTTACATTCAATAAATCATTAAGTGAAAACCACATAATCTACTTGTCCTCCCAAATCACTTCCAATATCTCCAAGACTCTTACAACAGCATATTTGTAGGAATGTTGATTGGAGCCCCTGAGAAGTACTTGGGGTAGCAGATACTCTGTAATATCTTGCCAATTCTTTCAAGCTTCTCTGGCATCTCAAAGGGCGCATTTAGCTTGAAATGCCCCATGTACAACTTGGTCATCATCATAGGGATATTGTTGGAAAGCAAATGCATTGCTCCCAGTGGAATGCTTTTGCTCCAACAGATGCCCTCTATCTTAAGCATCTCTAGTTTCTATTTAGTTCCATATTCTTGCTGATGACTTATTGCTTGCCAACTTTGCTGCAATTGCATGCTGACTTCCATATGTTCCCTATGTGAAAGATGAAGCTCTTAGTGTTAGTGATTGCGTAATGGAGTAAGGCCCCTGGACCTCACACATATGACAACAATACCATCCATTTTGCCTAGAAAAGATGGCAATCTTACTGATGACTGGTGTATCTTCAATGCAGATAGTAATATGTGCTTTGACATGATGGCCATTTACCTTTATCCCATAGGAAATTGTAGAAAACTCATCCAGCATTAGATACAGGTAGCTGTACAGGTTGGGCAATGATATAGGCCCAGATACCAGTGAGACTATCATCATATTTCCGCTCAGATACTGTAAGATAGGTGGCAGATTAAGGTTGAGGATAATCAGTGGTAAGCAGGATTTGCCAGCAGAGTACTTTTTTAATGAGAATCCATCAAGTGCTAAGGCAAAGGCATGGTGATACATACCTTCAGAGTAGCCCTTGCTTCTTAGCTGTTTGCAATGTTTGCCATCAGATATGTTGGATGTGTTTGTGCTTGAATCATACTGAGTGTAGTACTTGATAGTTTCACAATATTTGTCAGACTGTAGAAGCTTCTTTAGGAAGGGTATTACTGAGATATATGCAGAGTGTGAATGATGCTTTCCCTCAATGGTGATGGATTTTGGACAAGTTAGACACCTTGGAATGGTGGCATTTTCTGATGTGAATGCCATGCAGCTTTTAACACATGTTGATATCAGGACAGTCTTGGGGTCATATATTGCCAGCTGCATGAAGATTGTCTATTTATATTATGCACACAGTAAGTTGCATCCAAGGATGATTTTGGCATGAAGTTATAGTAGATCCCCAAAGCCCCCATTACTGAAATTAGTAGAAACATGCCACTTCTCTTGCTACAACATTGCATCACTCACCAGCATATGGATTACTGGGCTCACTTGACTCCTTAAAGTATCCTTGTAATTCTCTTTCATGGGTGTTGTCTCATTGCAGGAAGGGATTTTGCTACGCTCATGCATGGTACTGTTGTCACAGGAGATAGGCTCACAATCCATCAGTAAGCCTGCTTCTTCAGAGCTATCACTCTGCATGCCATATTCTGAAGGCTGGGATGAGCCTAAGGGTGTCACAAGCTCACCTGACTCAGTATCCCTATGAAAAATAATTTGGTCCCATGGGTGGATTCAATCCAGATCATCTGTCAAGCTCCTGTTTAGAGACCATCATAATAGCAGCAG
The DNA here is from genome assembly GCA_002104905.1 of Basidiobolus meristosporus CBS 931.73. NCBI lineage: Eukaryota > Fungi > Basidiobolomycota > Basidiobolomycetes > Basidiobolales > Basidiobolaceae > Basidiobolus > Basidiobolus meristosporus. Next base: position 29,169 of record MCFE01000701.1, read on the forward strand.
CTTGGAATTAGTAACCCTCCTGACAATCTTATAACAAGATCATGAAGGTGTTTTGCTAATTTTACTGCCAAATAATGGGACAAAACTTGACAATTTTTAATTGGTGCTGTGACAATATTTGCATGGTATTGTTGCAGTCTTTCAGCGCTGTATTACTATTTTAAGTGGATCCAGTTAGCCAGGACTTCCAATTGCCTTATATGGCAAGTAACTTGACATTATTTTGACGGCCTCACAGCAAGACTCTGATGGCATTTTTTTGGCAGTATGATGGCCTACCTCTGGTTCTGTATAATGCTACTGTATCAATTTACCAAGTGGTATTTCCTTTTTCTACCTCCCCTGGTGCAATTCATATATTCCACTGTAGAATCACCTCTCTTTATTTGCTTACCCACTACTGCCTTGAGTATTCCACATATAGTTTGAACCAAAAATAACTATGGCCTCCTGCTTACTAACCTCTATAAACACGCACACCTGCCACAATTGACATACTTCTATCACCTCAACTTTATGGATTTTTAATGTGATACTTGCAAAGTTGCCATATACCTTGTACTGCTTGTAGCATATACATCTTGCAAACATATGCTTGGTTGTTGCCACTTCTGTCATGAATACTTCCTGAATATTGGCAAAGAAATTCTTGGTATTTAGCCAATATATTCCTTCTCCCTGCTGGATTCTAGCCCATGTTATAGGTGCACTCTGGCTTTTGTTTGTGTGAATTCCATACTGAATGGTGTAGAAGTTAGCTTGTGACCACAAGAAATCCGGCATTTCTTGGTGGAGTTTTCCTGATAAAAATTAGTTGCTTGTTGCACCCAACCCAACTTTGTATTACTTAACTGATTACCCACACATTGGGGCTGCTTAGCTTCTTAATGCCCTAGGTATAGGTGTCTCCATGTGGGCATTTGTCCTCAGTATTTTCCAACTCTTTCTGGCTGTCCTCCATGTGCCAACTCATCACATCCATGACGGGCTTGAAGGTAGTATTCTTGATGAGATTGGGATATGGTAGTACCTGCAACTTGACTTGTCTTCCTATCTCCCCACACATCCACTGCATAGGAAACTCCCAGGAGGTGAAGCAAGGCCCAATATTCTCCACACACTGTGCAAGATGGAGTAGATAATGGATACAGTTGTGGCAGAGATCAATGTGTTCAGCTTTATGTTTGTGGTATAGCCGCTCAAATCCCATTACAAACTCCTCACACAACAGCTGTAGATGTGTCAAGTTGGCATTGGTGATCCGCTTTTGGATAAATATTTCTACAATGTACACATATGACTCCCAGTGCTCCCAATGTACTCTTGGTAGGAAGGGGTTCAGAGCACCACTTGAATAAATGCATATCCAGTTCTTCCAGTCTTTGCATTTGTATTGTTGCATATGCGTATGAATATTAATTGGAGCCTGTAAGAAGTACTTAGGGTAGTGGATACTCTGTAATATCTTACCAATATTTCAAATTTCTCCAGTATCTCAAAGGGCTCATTTAGCTTGAAATACCCCATTTACAACTTGGTCATCATTATAGGGATATTGTTGAAAAGCAAATGCATTGCTCCCAGTGGAAAGCTTTTGCTCTAACAGACACCCTCTATCTCAAGTATCTCCAGTTTCCAATTTATTCCATATTCCGGCCAATGGCTTATAGCTTGCCAACTTTGCTGCAATTGCATGCTTACTTCTGTATGTTCCCTCTGTGGAAGGATGATGTTCTCAGTGCTGGTATTTGGGTAATAATAATGTGTGTGAGCTATGAAGTAAGTCCCCTGGATCTCACACATTCAACAGCAATACCGTCCATTGTGACCAGAAAAACCTACTATCTTGCTGATGGCAGGGGTATCTTCAATGTAGATAATAATATGTACTTTTACATGATGGCCATTTACTGTTAACCTGCTGGAAAGCATACAAAATTCATCCAACAATGGATACAGGTAGCTATCCAGGTTGGACAGTGATTCAGGCCCAGATACCAGTAAGACTACCATCAGATTATTGCTCTGATACTGTTGGATGGGCGGCAGATTCAGATTGATGAGAATCAGTGGCCAGCAGGATTTGCTGGTAGAGTACCTGTTTATTGAGAATCCATCCAGTGCTAAAGCAAAGGCATGGCCATACATACCTTCAAAGTAGCCCCTGCTTCTTAGCTGTTTGTAATGTTTGCCATCAAATATATTGGATATGCTTGCACTTGATTGATACTGAGTGTGGTACTGTATAGCTTTGCAATACTTGTTGGACTGCATCAGCTTCCTCAGACAGGGTATGACCGGAATATATTGGGAGTGTGAACAATGTTTTCCCTCAATGGTGGTGGATTCCTGACAATTTGGACACGTTGCAATGGTAGCATTTTCAGATGTGAATGCCATGCAACTGTTAACACATGCTGGAATCAGGACAGTCTCTGGATCATATGTTGCCAGCCACATGACAGTTGTCCACTTGTACAATGTACATGGTAGTTGCATCCTGGTATGATTTTGGCAAGAAGTAGTAATAAATCATAAAAGCCCCCATTACTGATATTGGTGGAAACACACCACTTCTCTAACCACAACATTACATCATTCACCAGTAAATGGATTACTGGGTTCACTTGGCTCCACAAAGTATCCTTGGCATTTGTTTCAACAGGTGTTGTCTCATTGCATATAGCAATTTGACTGGGCTCATATGTAGTACTGTTGTCAGGGGAGATAGGCTCAAAATCCATCAGTGAACCTTCTTTGTCAGAGCTATTACTCTGCATACCATATTCAGAAGGCTGAGGTGAGCCTAAAGGCGTCACAAACTCACCTGACTCAGTTTGCACAAGGTGACAAAGATGGCCAGGTGCCAAAATAGATGTATCAACTAGCTGGCAAGATGATGTTGGTACAGTAGTGACCATATCAATGGTCAAATATGACTTGGGTAGCAAAACACTGGCCATGATCCTTGTAATACTTCCTATGCTGTCTGCATGCTTCATGGCTGAGAGGCTTGCCACAATAGCCTCATGGTCCTTTTTCTCTTCTCTTATGGCATTGAGTCAAAGTAATCTTATTTATGAGGCAAACAGTTTGACCTTCCACAACATAATGCTATTCTATTACTTTTTGGTCAATACTCATGTGAACTTAAGACAGTCTTGTATTTGAGATATTGCACCTACATGTATGTAAGATTAATGATGACCTGCCATAGTAAGCATTATAAACAAAGTTGTGGCACCACATGCACATGTATATGTAACACTATTTCCCCTTTGGCTTGACTAACTTCCATATATATGCCACCAAAAAATAAAGCAAAGTTGTCTGGTTCTCAGCCAAACCCCACTGCTGATGGCAACAGAAGAATGGTTGGACAGCAGCTTGCTTTGACACTCAGTGCAACAAGTGGGGCTACATCCAAAAAAGGCCCTGTGGACAGTGTGCCCATTGAAGGTAATAATGCGGACTCCTCAGGCTCTCAGTCAAGTAGGCAATTGAGAACCTCTGCAGAGCCACAAGCTGACTGTTATGCTCAGGCAGATGAGAATGTAGCAAATGCAGTACCCTCAATTGAAGATCAGCAAGTGGCCATGATAACATTACCACCACCCATATTAGCAAGTATGTTGCCAGCTCATACCAAAGCATTAATGAAGCAATTAGGAGCAGTGGCTGATAGGATAGATGCAATGGCCCAGAGAAATCAGGAAGTAGTCCAGAAACAGGATGAGTGGATAATATGTGTAGAGCAATCAATATCCCAGGTAGAGAAAGCAGTATCTTTGCTGCAAAGATGGAACTCAAGTAGCTCAATGTCACAGTCAAAAATTGAGCCATATCCCAATGTAACAGCAGAGGAACACCGTACAGTTTTTGAAGCACAACAACAGTGCCCAAAGATAAAGCCCAAAGAAAAACCTATCACATTGTGGGAGGGAGACAATGTGGTGTTTATACCAAAGCCTAAAAATCAAAAGACATTGCAGATCCATGAAGCCGTTGAGTGCAGTAATGAAGAGTGGGCTAATATACAAGAGGCCGTCAGAAGTCTAGCATGCCATCACCTTAAGGCTGGCATACCATGGGACCATCAGGAACTCAAGGCCAAGCAGAATGCACTTGACTTCTTCCATGAGCATTATCCTGGATTCAAACAGGCAAACAGATTTTGGGCCAGCATTGGTATGCTAAAAAGTATCTTAAGAAAAGCAGAAACTATCAAACGCAGAAGAACAAGGGTGCCATGGCTAAAAACCAGCAGTGTAGTGGGGTGACAGTGACATTCACTGACAGATGTGCTCATTCCCTTATTTTCTACTTCCCTATATCTCTACTACACTTATTTTAGTTTTATCCCATTTGTCTTACACAATCAGTACTATCCCTAAAGCTGGTTGACTATCACACCTGCTTACCTTATTGCATAAGTTACTCCCACTTTATGTAAGATTACTAGCTATAAGTGCTTCTATATTAGGCAAGTACCTGTGCCAGTACCTGTGACACATGATCAACCTGTGTCACCATCCCTACCATTTCCATAGCATATATGGTATCCCTATGTTACACAGGTTTCAGAATACTAATTTCTGATTGGTTGGATGTGCTGTGCCTCTTAGAACCTTCTGGCACCTACTTAGAACATTCTTAGGTCATTCTGATGTCATTAAGATTTCTATTGATATCCGGAACCTTCTGGAACACCATGATTAGTAATCACTTAGCCAGTAAGAAAAGTATATAAGGGAGGCTATCCCTCAACAATAAATCATCATCCCTTTTATCAATATACCAACTTGTTGATTAGTGTGATCACTGCTACCTGCTGCTACCTGAACTTCCAATCCCAGACCACAGGACACTCCCAGGAAACTGTGCTGACAGCCAACTGACCTTGGAGGCACTACTTGTGAGGAACACTCAGAGTAGATATCTTTTATTATATTTGATTCTTTCCCCAGTTTGTTCTTGTACAGGCAAAGATACTTTTCTGTCTTTGTAACTATTGACCACAGCTGCATTCTTATCAAGTCCCTGCTGGTGGAGTTTACAGTTCTTTTGACTTTGAAAGCTTTAGGACATAGTCATCTCAAAGGACGCTGAACCCAGCACATACTTTTGTTAAGACACCAACTAAGTTGGGGATTGTAGCTCAATAGTTTTCCCTTGACAAGCTTGTGGCTTTATTTCCCTTCACATTAGATTAGAGACAGAACCCAAGTATTCCTAGCAAGCTTTTGCCAGAGGTTATTGCACCCAGTGAGCACCCCACACACAAAACACTTGAGAAGTGTTGGACGTATCTCTCCCTTGGACCTATACACCACCACATAATTGGCACCCAATGTGGGGGGTTCATACATGCTCCCTAGGACCCAACAAGATTTTCCTGAAGATTTGAGCTATTATCCACTTATTGAAATGAGACTACCAATATTATCAAGATTACAACACCAACCTACCTGCCCAAAATGAACTCTATGCCATTACCACTCTCACATGGAGCCCTACAGTTTGATGGAAAGAATGTGGAAAGCTTTGTATACAAATGGGAGAAGCTCTTCAAAATGTGCAGCCTATCTGAACAAGAAATGGCTGAAGACTTCTCCTACTACTGCACCAACAATATTACCACTAAGCTTCTCAGACAAGGAGACATTCTCACTGACTGGGCTTTAATGAAGACCTACCTACAGACCATGTATGGTAGACCCCAGATATACCATGGAATTGAAGACCTCAGACACTTTGAAAGAACTGGACTTTCCAAGCTACCACTTGAAGAGTTCATTCAACAATATGAAAATATGGCCAAGCCACTCCTAGAGTCCCAGGCTATAACTGAGCTTACCATCACACTTTACCTTGCACAAGGGCTTCCCCAGGACTTGGCAAGGAAAGTTGACTTACATGCAGCCAAGGATGACAAGTCTGGCATTCCTTGCTTTGCAGAGATGAAACATGTTCTCCTAGAGGTGGAGCAAACTTCTACTGATGCTGATGGAATGCTTGCTGCCAAGGAAGGACAAAGGATTCCCACTAATTTCCAAAGAGGAGGTATAGAGCCCTTTTCCAGAAATCTGACTTAGCAACCAGAAAGATTACTGTTGATGCCCCTATTGGGACTCATAAGGTGAATCCAAGCAGCCCTGACAACAGACAATACAAAGTTGATGCCTTTGCTTCCAAAAGACACCTCCCTGAAGAACCTGCCAAACCCATCCTTAGAAGACCATGGTTTGAAGAACCTGCAGTTGTTATTGACAAGAGGCCTAGTATGCTGCCCACCTAAAATCCATTGCCTCACTTTCAGATGACCTCAAAGATAGCAAGCTACTCAAGCCCTCAACTGATTACTGAGAAGCTGCTGAAGCAGAACCTCACTTTGTTGGTTGGAGAAATCATGAATGTATCCCCATCTGTTAAGAAGACCTTTGATGAGCAGCTTAGAACAAGACGACTAGCTGTTGAACATATGGACACCCATATAATTCAGACAAACCATGAAGACCACCAAAAGGATGACAACACTACTGAATATAAGACCTTTTACTCAGTTGCAACTGCTATGGTGAAAGGGTACATATATTATGACCCTGTTGACTGCCATATTGACAGTGGCTCAGAGATTTGTGTTATGCTGCTAGACTTCTGGAGAACACTTAGAAGCAAGGAGCTACTGCCTGTTGATAGAGATATTGGATGGAACATGACTGATGCAAATGCAGGATCTAGTCCACTCTATGGTGTAGTGCACAAGTTCCCTATTGAGGTACAAGGAATCAAGGTCTGGCTTCCCCTCTTCATCTGCCAGAAGGCAAACTTTGACCTTCTGCTAGGTAGACCATGGGAAAGCAGTACCAAGGCTACAACTACCAACTATTCCAATGGGTCAGTATGGTACACCATACAAGGATCCAACACAGGACTACAGTCAACCTTCTGTGGTGTAACACCCAACAATAAAAGGACACATACTGCTTGCCAGAAGACACATCTTGTTATGGAAGAAGATGAGGAGCCTGACAATATACACCCCAAAATTTGGAGCTGCTTATTAGGTATACAGGAGCAGACTGCTATGGTTTGGACAAAATACAACACAGTAGAACAGAAGATTAGACCATCACTTACACCTTTGACTGATGGATCTTGACCTGCTGATTACATTAGACAACCAGAAGATATACAACTTACACCTGAGAGACTTAAGCAACTTATCATTGGTGATGGAAACCTTACACTAGAGGAGATACTATAATTTGAAGAAACCTTAAAAAGGCCTGATAAGGTTTTCTCATATAATGACAAGGAAATGGGGCTCTTAAAGACATTGGTTGAAAAACCCATCAAGATTCATACAGTGCCCCACATACCCTGGTCATTTAAGCCTTACCCACTGCCCAGAGGACTCCAAGCTGATGTGCATGACCTACTTAAGAAGAAGATAGAAGCTGGTATCCTAGAATCTTGCCATGGACCCTATGCTAACAGATGGTTTGTGACCAAAAAGAAGAATGGAAAGCTCCAATTCATTCAAGACATGCAACCTGCAAATACTGTCACTATCAGAGATGCCGCTCTACCTCCATCTATTGATGACTTTGCAGAAAGCTTTAGTGGCCACTCCATATACTCAACATACAATCTCAACTCAGGATATGACCAGATTCCCCTTGATGAGACATCAAGAGATATGTTTGCACTACAGACACCATTTGGACTTTTAAGGATGACAAGACTCAGCCAAGGTGCTACAAACTCTGTGGCTCAGTTCCAGAGATGCATGGTGAATGTGCTGTATCAGTTTATACCTGAGAAACTTGCTGTCTTTGTTGGTGACATAGGCATCAAAGGACCAAAAATCCGGGACACTACTGAAGTTATGCCTGGAGTAAGAAAGTTTGTCTATGATCATATTTCAGACAATGATGCCATATTAGGAGCCATTGAAGAAGCTGGACTCATCATCAGTGGTGGGAAAAGCAGCTTTGGTGTATCAGAGATATCCATTGTTGGACAAAAATGCAACACCTTTGGTCATTCACCTGGAGACTCCAAGACACAAAAGATATGCAACTGGCCTACCCCCACAAATCTCACACAAGCTTGTGGCTTTGTGGCTGCTTGTGGGTTCTTTAGGATCTGGATCCCAAGATTCTCTGAGATAGCAGAACCAATTTACCAACTACAGAGAAAGAACACCCCATTTATCTGGGGAGAAGAGCAAGAAGAAGCCATGCAACTACTGAAAGCCGCCTTAGTATCTCCACCAGTTCTAAGACCTCTTGACTATCTGAGCACTGAATGCCCACCTATTTTGACAGTGGATGCAAGCCCTATAGGAGCTGGAGCACTACTTAAAGAAGATGATGAAGATGGCAACCGCTATGCCTACAGATATGAGAGCTGCCTATTCTCACCTAGAAAACAAAGATACTCACAGATTAAGAGAGAGCTACTAGGAGTTATGAAGATGCTGAGGAAGCTGAAGTCACAACCCTACATGACACATTTCATCCTGGAGACAGATGCCAAGCCACTTATAGGAATGATCAACAAGCCTGACCTACCTGATGATGCCACAAACCAATGGATGACATGGCTGAAAGTGTTTGACTTTGAGGTCAGACATATTCCTGGCAAGACAAATGTTGTGGCTGATGCACTCTCCAGGAAGGGACCACAATTATTTGAATACTTGGACCCTCACTTTGATGATATTATTGATGCAGAAGTCCAACAGATTGCCATCAAAGACCAAGAGAGAACTACCTAGAGTCTGATCAAGGAATATCTAAGGACACTTAAGAAACCCAGTTGGATGGAAATTCAGGAGTTTAGAAAACTCAGGAAGAAGGCACACCACTACTATCTTAAAGATGATCTTCTCTTTAAGCAAGTGAAGCCTGGACTTATGCCAAGAAGAGTAGTCACTACCCCACTAGAGCAACTGAACATTATGACAAGTATCCATCAAGGAGAACCAGGAGGAAATAGAGGACAAGAAGCCACCTACAATACAATGCCAACTAAGTTGGGATTGTAGCTCAATAGTATTCCCTTGACAAGCTTGTGGCTTTATTTTCCTTCACATTAGATTAGAGACAGAACCCAAGTATTCCTAGCAAGCTTTTGCCAGAGGTTATTGCACCCAGTGAACACCCCACACAAAAAACACTTGAGAAGTGTTGGACGTATCTCTCCCTTGGATCTATACACCACCACAGCAGCTTCCTCAGGAGCCCATTTGTTGTGCATCAACATTTAAAACTTGGCCAATTTCACTCTGTTAGAAAATCTAGTACCCTAACTGATTTCCCTAGCCCAAACATAACTAATCCCTGTTATGGTTTATTTTATCACTAGTCAGAATCTATATTTAGCTGTCACACCTGATCAATTTCCATGTGGTCATTATGTCCTCAACTGATCTGCTAAGCCTTTCCAAGTGATTAGTAATCTGAGATTTATCCAACCACTTAGCAAGTGCCAAAATATCAGCTGATTAATGATGCAATTTCTCATTTATTTGATGCACTTATCAACACCCCAACAAATTTCAATTAGTCCAGTCTCTTGGTGCTACTAATGCAACTCAATCAGAGATGTATAAATAAAGCTTACAGAACCTTTTGGTTTAATATGTGTCTCAACAAAATTAAGAATTCAACAAATCCATTCTAGTTTCTACCCAAGCTTAGCATATCTAGCACTCTCAAGAGCACCAAGCCTAGCCCGCATAGCAAACCTACTCTGTTGCCTTTATAGCTCAACTCAGCTATATAAAAGACCAATATTAGACCAGAACCTCTCTGCTAATATTTCTGGCACAATTGACAATCTTTAGATTCTGTACTTAGTTGTCACTTAGGTTCAGTTAACTCATTCAAGAGTTTTATCTCACTTTTCTCTTGGATACAACACCGTTACAGGCAGGGCCAAAAGCTCCAGACAAGCATCAAAGAGATGTCAGGCAGCTGGAAGAGTGCCAATTAAGGACAAGCAGGCAGACATGGATGCACCAGCACAATATTTATCAAGGAAAAAGCATAGAACCATTTAAGAAGCACCCAGTCAAAGTAGCAGTAAAGGACTTAGCAGTGATAAAAACCAGCTGCTTTTACAGGAGCCTGTCACAACTACAGTTGAGAGCTCAAAACCAGCTGAAAAGAAACATCAGGTTGCTAGAAGAGTGCCAGCTAGGGACAAGCAGGCCAATACAGATGCATCAGGGCGGAATCTATCCAGGAGAAAATGTAGTACTTTACAAGAAGCACTCAGACAAAGTAGCAGTGAAAGACCTGGCAGTGATAAAGGAAAATGTAAAGGGAAAAATGACTATCCAAGGCTGAGACAGGGAGGCATGCAAAAAAACTGCAGTTCTTGCCAATTAACGCACCAAGTCAGGAACAGACTGAGTCCCATCATAGCCAAGAAGAGTTACCAACAAGAAAACAGCTGTTGTCACAAGAGTTGGAAGCGCAGCCAGTTGAGCTACACTCCTGCAAGGTAGATGAGTTTGCTGAAAAAGGAAATTTGTCTACCACAGCATCCACAGCCTCCACAGCCTCCATTGTTGACAGAGCAGAGATCCCACTGACAGACAAGGCCACAATGTCAAGAGCTTGAGAGCCTATCACAATGCCTTCAGTGGAGTTTTGGAACATTAATAGGCACACCAAGAGGTTGCAGCACTTCTTCAAGAGCAGTGCTCAAGAAAACACACTGGAATATTGCAATGATTAATTGCAAAAACTGGCAGATGAGGAGCTAGACCTTGCAGTGCCAGCTGAAGACCAGGACGTGTAGGAACCAGTGAATGAACAGTGGCATAAAGCCATTGGGTTCCCGCCAAAGTTGTGGAACCAGAGCGTTACAGCAGAAATACATATTGAGTGGTAGATTTTAATGGAGTTACTTGTTGAGTGTGGGGTTGGGCTTAATGTTAGTGTAGGGTATAGAGACTTCTATAGGTCAATACACTTGGCAATTGAGGTACAACTGAAGTTTCAAAAGAAATAAATCAAATCATATGCATGAAAAGTAAGAGAAACGGTTGAGTCAGGAAGTAAGGAGTATGAAAAAGAGGCAATAGCCAATCAATTCACACAAATTTAAGAGGCAATAGAGTGTCTGGGATCAGAAAGTGAGCAAATTGGCAGGGAACCAATCAAAAGCCACTTATATATTGTTGTGATGAAAAATTTTGACAAAGTTTTTTGTGAAATCTGGGGTGCAATTATTTTTCAATGGTCTCTGGACAGTGTCCTGACAAGATCAGTACCTCTTAGTCACAGGACATTAGCTTTGTGACAGCCTTTTGATAGGATCATCTCAATAATTTTTCATAGGGTATGTGCAAGGTGACAAGTACAGCCAGGTGCTGTTATAGAGTATAAAGTGGCCTCCAAGATATTGTTGGCACAGTAATGACTGATGAATGGTCAAATTTGATTTGTGTGGCAAAACACTGGCCATGATCCTTGTAATACTTCCTATGCTGTCTCTTATGGTGCTGAGTCAAAGTAGTCTGGTCCATGGTGCAGAGAGCTTGACACCCAACAATATAATGCTATAATATCATTTTTTGTCAATACTCCTGTGAATTTAAGACAGTCTTGTATTTGAGACATTGCACCTGCATGAATGCAAGATTCATTGATGATCTGCCATAGTAAGCATTATAAAAGTAGTTGTGGCACCACATACACATGTACATGAAATACCATTTCCCCATTGGTTTGTCTCACTTCCATATATATGCCACCAGCAAATAAAGCATAGTTGTCTGAATCCCAACCAAGCCCCACCACTGACAGCAGCAGAAGAATGCCTAGACAACAGCTTGCTTTGACATTCAGTGCAACAAGCAGGATACAACCAAAAAAGGCCCTGTGGACAGTGTTCCCACTGAATGTAATAATGTAGACTCCTCAGGCTCTCGGTCAAGTGGGCAATTGGGATTTTCTGTAGAGCCACAAGCTGGCCATGGTGCTGAAGCAGATGGGAATGTATCAAAAGCAGTACCTTCAGTTGAAGACCAGCAAGTAGCTGTCATAACATCACCACCACCCACTTTAGCAAGTACTTTTTCAGCTCACACCAAAGCATTAATGAGGCAATTAGGTGTAGTAGCCAATAGCATAGATCCAATTGCCCAGAGAAATCAGGAAATAGTCCAGAAATAGGATGAGCAGATAGTAAGTGTAGAGCAATTAATATTCCAGGTAGAGAAAGCAGTATCTTTGCTGCAAAGAAGGAACTCAAGTAGCTCAATGTCACAGCCAAGAACTGAGCCATTTACCAATGTAACAGCAGAGGAACAGCATACAGTCATTGAAGCACAACAACTGTGCCAAAGATAATGCCCACAGAAAAACCTATTACAGCATGAGAGGGCAAAGATATAGTGTTTATTCCAAAGCCTAATAATCAAAAGTTGTTGGCAATCTATGAAGCCATTGAGTGCAATGGTGATGAGTGTGATAATATTTAAGAGGCAGTTAGAAGTCTAGCATGCCAACACCTTAAGGCTGGCATACAATGGGCCCATCAGGAACTCAAGGCCAAGAAGAATGCACTTGACTTGCTCCATGAACATTATGCTGGATTCAAACAAGCAAACAGATTTTGCACCAGCATTGGTATGCTAAGAAAGTATCTAAGAATAGCAAAATCTATTGAAGGCAGAAGAACAAAAGTGTGGCTTCCTCAATAGCCTGTTACAAGCAAGGCCAAAAGATCCAAACAAGTGTCAAAGAGACATCAGGTAGCTGGAAGAGTGCCAACAAGGGAAAAGGAAACAGATGCAGATGCATCAGCACAGCATTTATTAAGGAAGAAGTGTAGTTCAACTAAAGAAGCACTCAGTCAAAGTAGCAGTGAAGGACCTGGTAGTGATAAAGGTAGAGGTAAATAGAAAAAGGTCTACCTAAGCCAGAGACACTAAGTTAGGTGAATATTTAGGTGGAATTATAAATTTTTACAACACCAAGAACATGTGGGCAAAGTTTGGGGCTGTTTAGTCATCATTGAGAAATTCATGTTCTGTGTATCTGATGTTTAGGTGATAAAATCCAAGTTAACCACAACAAGGAACTTGATCAGAATTCTCCAAGATTTGTAGGTAATGATCCCAGTAACCAAGTTAGGTCAGTATTTAGCTATATTCACAAGATTCACAGAAGAGCACCCTTGTTACCCTACAAAAAATAACTTGGTCCCATGGGTGGATCCAATCCGGATCATCTGTCAAGATCCTGTTCAGAGACCAGCATAATAACAGCAGCTTGGAATCAGTGCCCTCCTGACAATCTTATAATGAGATCATGACGGTGTTTTGCAAATTTTACAGCCAAATAAAGGGATAAAACTTGACAATTTTTGATTGGTGCTGTGACAATATACGCATGTTATTGTTGCGGTCTTTCAGTGCTCTATTACTATTTTAAGTGGATCCAGTTGGCCAGGACTTCCAATTGCCTTATATGGCAAGAAACTTGACGGTATTTTGACAGCCTCACAGCAAGACTCTGATGGCTTTTTCTTGGCAGTATGACAGCCTGCCACTGGTTCTATATAATGCTACCATACCAATTTACCAAATGGTATTTCCTTTTTCTACCTCCCCTTGTGCAATTCATATATTCCACTGTAGAATCACCTTTCTTTATTTGCTAACCCACTACTACCTTGGGTATTCCACATATAGTTTGAATCAAAAAACTATGGCCTCCTGCTTACTAACCTCTACAAACGCGCACACCTGCCGCATTTGGCATACTTCTATCACCTCAACTTTACGGCTTTTTAGTGTGATACTTGCAAAGTTGCCATATACCTTGTACTGCTGGTAGCATATACATCTTGCAAACATATGCTTGGTTGTTGCCACTTCTGCCATGAATACCTCCTGAATATTGGCAAAGAACTTCTTGGTATTTAGCCAATATATTCCTTCTCCCTGCTGGATTCTAGTCCCCCTTATAGGTGCGCTCTGGCTTTTGTTTGTGTGAATTCCATATTGAATGGTGTACAAGTTGGCTTGTGACCACATGAAATCTGGCATATCTTGGTTGAGTTTTCCTAATAAAAATTAGTTGCTTGTTGCACACAACCCAACTTTGCATTACTTAACTGATTACCCACAGATTGGGGCTGCTTAGCTTCTTAATGCCATAGTCATAGGTGTCTCCATGCGCACATTTGTCCTCAGTATTTTCCAACTCTTTCTGGCTGTCCTCCTTGTGCCAACTCATCACATCCATGACGGACTTGAAGGTAATATTCTTGATGAGATTGGGATATGGTAGTACCTGCAACTTGACTTGTCTTCCTATCTCCCTACACATCCGCTCCATAGGAAACTCCCAAAAGGTGAAGCAAGGCCCAATATTCTTACATACCGTCCAAGATGGAGTAGAGAATGGATACAGTAGCGTCAGAGATCTACATGTTCAGCTTTATGTTTGTAGTTTAGCCGCTCAAATCCCATCACAAACTCCTCACACAACAGCTGTAGATGCGTCAAGTTGGCATTGGTGATCCGCTTCTGGATAAATATTCCTACAATGTCCACATATGACTCCCAATGCTTGCAATGTACTCTTGGTAGGAATGGCTTCAGAATACCACTTGAATAAATACATATCCAGCTCATCCAGTCTTTGCATATGTATTGTTGCATATGCATATGAATATTAAT
>MCFE01000702.1:0-43828 GCA_002104905.1 Basidiobolus meristosporus CBS 931.73
ATCGCACATGGCCATTATAAATCGCGGCAATTTGCTCGATAGTATTTAAATGGTCTTTTTCAACGCCTCTCTTCTGCTTATTATTTAGAATCGCCTAATCACTCATGCATCATGCTCAGGTCACTGTTAGGGCTAGAGTTAGAGTTGATCTGCATCAGTGATCTTCAGAAAAAAATAGTTTATATACTTGTCATCTCCACTTTGATATATGAGGGTTAGGATATGGAGCATTAGAGTAGAATCGAGCCCTTACAGTAAAGTATACTTTATCCATATATACTTTCGGCTGAGCCCTCTTTGGCCTTGATATTATGTAGTGTGTGCTACTATTAAACAGCTAGGTATATTGAGCCTATCATCGATGTCAATTCAGGGTTAGTGTTCTTTGTAAATAAAGCTCGATCCCACGATAATGTTAAAGTTTGAAGATAGTCATGGATTTGAGTAAATTAGGGGACATATATCTGTAGCACCAGTCCCTAAAGTCCAAGCATCCAAACAGGTAATATGAAGCACCACTCTATATTCAGTTAGTTGAATGTTTTACGATACAATGATTAGTAATAGTAAAACTCATTTAACTATATTAGAAGAGGTTGCCCACTTCTTGGATTTTCTTCAACGTACCACGTCCATGATCATTTTACTATTCCTGGACTCCCTGCGATAGTGAGTAAGATTCAACCAAATAGGAAGGTAGCGCGAATTTTGTATAGATTAGGTTTCTTCTTGGTGAATATCATTATTGATGGATAAACACCATCGAGGGCCCAATGGAGAAAGTGACATAGGAAGGGAGAATCTCCGGGTATTGTTTCATCAGCCTTCAAATCATGCATGTTGGAAACAATGTTGGTTTTTCTTTCTCAGCTAAACATATAGGTTGTCAGGTCATTAGGAGAACTCTATTTGCTCCAACATAATCCGTCCAAGCACGGTCGTTACCATATTTTGGAGTAAATTGGTTATTCCTGTGTACGATTATGTTGCTGGTAAAGCCTTGACCCTTCACTCAGACCGACCCCAATCCTACATATAAATCTACCATTATCGGCATTTCCTAATCCAACCTCAAGTTTACGAATACCTCACCAATACTACATGATATTAATAGAAGCCTCGCCGTTTTGCATATTGACTACTGAAGGTTGGTGCATGACAACACACTATGTGTGAACGGTTAAGCGGGAAAGATTGTGGCATACGTGCGGGGATGTTTCAAACTCAACGTCGAAGAGACTGCCGAAGACTATATATCGCTATTGTCTATCAGGGAAATAAGGAAATACATAATAGCCAACTTGCATTTTCAAGATGAAATTTCTCCTTTTGGAGAATAGTTTCATCGAGATATTCCCGGACAGAGTGTTACGGAAGATTCAGGATGGCATCAAGATGATTGCAAATTTGGGATTGGTTCGCGACTCCACACGCGAATATTCCTTCTAGAAATGAGTGGTAGGGAATTTGGAAAGCTGTACCTTAACAGAATTACCATAAGTGCTAAGCTTGATAGGTTATCTCGGCACCAGAGTGGTCGATATAGGCCTGGAAAGTAGACCTTGTATGAAGACGTTCCGCCGCCATCGCTTGACATCTCAATTCACATAAATATCCTTGTTCCCTGATCCAAGAATACAAATACCGAAGATATTTTCAACTCTATATTACTACCATTGTCGATTTTCTCGCCTTAATCACATATACAATCACTCAACAATGAGTCTTACGACTGCAGCTCCACAGAACCCCCAGACTACAGTCAACGGTACTGCTATGTTTGAAACATTCCATCAAACACCCCACGGGGAGTTTCGAACTTCATTTTACAATCCGTTCGAAGTCAAACATCGCAAAAGAACAACGAGAACCCAGTTCACAGTCCTGGAAAAGGCATTCCAGGAAAATGCAAAACCAAATAGCGCCGTTCGTAAGGAGTTAGCGCAACAGCTAAATATGACTCCTCGCGGAGTCCAAGTATGGTTCCAAAACCGACGCGCCAAAGCTAAGAATCAAGGGAATAGCGCTCAGGCCGAATATTCAGAGAGCAGTGCTGACATCGGCCAAGACAACGCTTTCCTGCACACGAACTCGACAGATTCAGGCCTTTTTGACCAACAACAGCCTCTCTTCGATCACTCTCTTGCACTTTCTCTCAACAATGAGCCACTGAACTTTTCTGGAGTGGGTTTGATGCCAAATGACCTCAAACAGAACCCCATGCTATCCTCTAGAAGAAGATCCTTCACAAGATACTCCCCGCTCCCTCAGAACCCAAGAACTAAGCGATGCGGGTCTTTGAAGATTGCTACTTCTGACAGCTTGTATGATATTGAGGCCAACTACCAGCAAGCTCGCGCATCGAAGCGAAGCTACTCACTTGATGTGCCATCATTTCATCTTATGCAAGGCAGCAAATCGGCTCCTTCTTCCGCCTACCCATCTGGCAGTGCTTCCCCCAGCTTCATTAGCGTCACTCCTGCCGATGATTTGGAAGATCTGCAAGACTTCCACCAGCTATCTGCTGTGTCACAGCCAGCTTCAAACGGACACCTTCTAACTCCGACTGAAGAGAACTTCCAACAAATGCTGCTTCAGAGCAACCTGGCGCCACCATATCCTAGCACGCGTCGAAACTCGTGTCCACCGGAATTCATTGCGTCATTTGATAGTATGAACTTCAGCTCACCTAACCCACAACTGAGCACCATTGTGGAGGACGAGGGTTTGTACGTTGATCCACGCACTGACCTGACCACTAGCTATGACATGGGCCTCAAGCTCGAGGCAGACGGATTCCCGCATATCATGGAAACACCAGTCTCTGCCACCGGTTTGGATCTTTCACAGCCACTGCCACTGTCGGCATTACGGGCACACTCCACTGGTGGCGAATTGATCAATCCGGCGTTGATCAGAGTTAACAAATCGGGACGTTTCAACAATCGAATGTGCTCCGAACCGATCATCCACACACCATTCAGCCAAGAATTGACCAACGAGCTTGATATGCATTTGAACACCGGCCTCAATCAAGATTTTGCCCACGCACTCTCCCAAGCCTCCAATAACTCACTCTACGAGGACCTAGATTTCTCCGAGAATTATTTGGATCAATCGCTATTCTCGGCACCTGAGTCCGGGAAAGGAAGGACTAGAATCCCGAGCAAGAACTCCAAGATTTCTGAGAGTTTGGATTTCCTCAATTTTGATTTGGCCCCTGCCGCCATATCCCATGACCATTCGACGGCGATTTCCGCATGCTCCTCGCTTGACGACTGTCTTGACGGGGCTCTTTACTTCAACGCCTAAGCAGACGCTTTGTAATATTGTCGAGCATCATTGTATTAATAGTACCACCGCGTTTCCGTTTCCTGTTTACTGTAATTACTTCATAAAATCCCCCAATAAACTGCTTCCAAGAATCCACCGCCTCATCGGGCTCTAAATCGCCTATTGGCCGTCCTTTATCTTGATTCGTCAACCCTGAACAGAGTGCGTTTTCCAATGGAATAGTATAATAAATAGGTCTACGCAAGCGATAAACCAAGTGAAGACGGAACCAGGACAGCCGCTAATCTGGTCCGTGGGGTTTAATCTATTTAAAGTAATTCGTCAGTGCGATTACTGCCGCCTTTGACGTCTAGTTGTTGTCAGTTGACTCATCCATGACACCAAATACCTACGATTCAACAAGGATACTGGCTTCTTTGGGTATTCCTCACTTCTCCTTTCTTGGTTAGCAAAGGATAGGGAACACTACAAGTGACGTCTGTGCCCGGGCGACAGATTGGTACAAGTCCGAGAAAAAGCACCGTTATGCGATTACACGTGAAAAATGCCCGATCATTTTGGGAATTCATTTAAACTCTCCATTCAAAAATCAACCAACCAATGGTGATGCCAAGCCTAATGGACATTTTCGATAAATAACCGTAAAACTTATGGGGCTCTGCACGTAAATCCGGGAAGCCCATTTACTTATTTGAGAAAACCTATCCTTCGGATTTGGACGCGTCATCCTAATAGCCCAGGGTACTTGGTTTACCAGCTCATCATCTGTCAAAGACGAGTGCTATTTTTTTTTGGATGCCCGCTTTCGACCTCGAGAATAAGCTGTTCCTCAAATCATTTTATTTTCTATTAAACGTGCATGAAATCTTGATTCAGGAATGCCGATTGATAGGAGTCTAAACATGATCTGGACAATTGATACCCAATCACGCCACGTATCTCGCTAATCCAATCGCCGCGTACGTCAGTTGCCATGTAACCATAACGCTGCGTCAATCTAACCACAATAGCATTGGGTTTCATTGCTAGTAGTATGCCATCAGCAAGTGACCATGACAAACGAATACTTGCGCTACCTCCTCTCAACAAACCCTTCAATATTTGGTATAATTGTCATCTGTATCAAACTTATTTGTCGAGTGGTGTCATATGATTGGCCAACTCACCGATGGATTCCTTTTTTGACTCATACATCTCTGGCTCAACTGCTACAAGTGCTCACGCCAAGGTTACTGGCCCAGGCTATGCGGGATTGCTAAGTTAGTGGCTCATAAAAGTGTAGGCCAACCTAAGATAATGGACTAGAATAGTAGGCATACCCTAACCCTACTTTGGCAAAAGGTTGGAGCATTGCTCGTTCTTGTGGTCGAAGTTGCATTCATATCGGACCTCAAGCTTCTAATGGACCAAGGTGTGCTTTTCATATAACCCCTTCTGATCAAGTTAAACCGTAGAACAATTATCTGGTAAACTCTATGGATGAAGTGATGAGCAAAGCATTACCTCAGAATTGCATGTGAATACCCAAGTCAAATCTTCAATTTTTTGGCGATGATTGATGTGAACACTAGTAACCGGATTTTGTGTTTTGCATACAAAGTAAAAGAGAGTGAATATAACTCAGGCCGTATGGCCCTTATTTTCATGCAGTGTACTTTTCTTATGACACTTACATGGAACTAAGCCATCTCTACTCAGGAATACGTATACAGCATCAGTTTATACTTGGTCTACTAGTTGCCACCTAACAAACCAACGCATTTTGATAAACCCCACTATTGTAGAACTGGTGAAATAATTGATGTTGTTACAAACACTGTGCTAATACATAACTTCGAACATACTTGATTACAACTTTACACAACGTTTACGAAGCATTACCAAGTGCAAAAAGCCAGACAGGTGTTATGAATTATACCAAAGAAATATAGTAACAATAATCAAGTCAAAGAATTTGTTTGATATCAAATGATGGTAAGCTGACTTCAAGCTTAAATAGCTTGTAGAATACTTAATACTTGAAGAACTCAAAGGCACAAAGCACTAGTAAATGTTGTACAAATGATATTATTAAAAATCCTCAACTGAATATCACAAAGTCAGAATTGGTTTTCCATCAATACTATAGCTACTTTTATGCATTTATAATGCCTTTGGTCAATGTCTTGGATATAAGTTAACTTGGATGATCGTTTTTTTTGAATTTCACAGAGTACTGAGCTTGAGAAAGCAAAAAGAACGTACTACTAGTCTCTGAAGCATGCACATGATCTAGAGCTTATAAGTTGCACTTATTTGTGGATATAACTGAATTTGTCATAAGTTTTGTATTTGCACCTAAGTATATATTGTAAAAGGTTTGAAGATGATGGAAGCTTAGGAACATTCCTCTTTGTCAGGATATACTTATAACATCAAAGTTCGTTGAGATATCCAAAACCCATAAACCCAGAACACATGTTTTTGGGATTCTCCTAAACAACCTCTACATGTATGTTCAGCCCAGACTTTGGTGAGTATATTAACACTTTTATATTCAATGAATTATCAAGTGAAGACCATGTAATATACTGGTCCTCTCAATCACTTCCCATTCCTCCAAAACTCTCACAACAGATACAAATTAGATATATATATGATCAGAGCTTTGTAACAGCACTGACACGAGTGTTTTGACCTAAACCACATTACTTCCCTACTTACAATATTCAATAGTTTAATCACGTATAAACTCCTACTTGTACTGCCAGTACACAGTGCCCAACCCTATTGTTTAGTGAGGCTTAAGCGTTGCTTCTCACTAAGAATGGTTGGTAGAAATGGTCAAGATGTACTTATTCAAATTTGGAAGCGGGTAAAACAAAACATAAAACTGTAGGCTTCAGCATTCCAGCCAGTTCATGAACATGCTCATTACGATAGGTTGAGTAGTATGTATAAATGGGCTTTATTGGACACTGGACAGTAGGTAGGGAATCCAGAGTAAACATAATCCACTTTAACGGTAGGACTTTTGGTATCTGGCACGAGCACCTGGACCTCCGAACTTCTTGGGTTCGCAGCGTCTGGGATCAGCAACGAGCAAGGTTCTGTCATAGGCGACGAGCTTCTCCTTGATTTCCTTCTTGGAAGCCTCATCGACAAACTTTTGATAGAAGGCAACGATGGCCTTGGCAATAGCTTGACGGATGGCATAGATTTGGGAAGTGTGACCACCACCACGAACGCGAACTCTGATGTCAACGTCGGCGAATTTGTCTTCACCCAAGATGAGGATGGGTTCGTAGACCTTGAACTTGAGGATTTCGGGTTCAACAAGCTCAATGGGAGAACCGTTAATACGGATCATACCCTTTCCACGCTTGCAGAAAGCAACGGCGGTAGCGGTTTTCTACAAAGAATCACGATGAGCACACATTCAACGGAAATACTGTATCGGGTGTTCAGCGTACCTTGCGACCGAAAGTTTGAACAGCCTCCATTTTAACACTGCAAATAACCGTGAATTAGTCGAGTGGTTCTAACGGATGGATTCTACAACTTAATAGATGTGATACCTCGTCACAAAGCAAATGAACGGAGTTCAGAAGAGAAAGAACGATTTCTGTAGATTGGGGGAACTTTTGACCTATCGAAGGAACCCGCTGTTTCTTCCAATCACGTGAGAGTTTTTTTTGATCCAATCCTCTGGTAAATTGGCCTAACGTTAACCATCAGGTTGGCCGAAGTTGTGCCGATATTTGTGCGGACATTTGTGTGGAATGGTCAGGAACCATGATTAGAGACACTACATACTAATTTGGTCGCCATCGCATTGGGTCGGGGTTATTGGCCAATTCGTTCCTCGGATCACACGTGCCGTATATCCCTACTACATATACTTTAAACGCCAAGCATTTAAGCCAGCTTACGTTGTCTGTTGTATCTATCGAGTGCGCTGAAATGCAAGAGATAGAGGTTCCCCCAAGAGATATATTTCAACATTACATCTATGTTGACCAAAAAGGAAAAAACCTTCTGTGGTACTTTTCAACGAAAAGAAAGAACATTTCCTTTGGTCTTTACTATCGGAGAGAGCCGGTGACCTCATCCACCGATCTCTTTGTTGCGTCCTCTTCCCATTCAGTCAAATCTGTGAAGACCGGGAGTGGTGCTAATCATGCTGCCAATTCTTCCGTCTCAGATAACGCTGACTGCGAACTAGGCGATGATAATACATCCATACTTAGCCTGCAGGATTCACAGAATCCTGCCCCAATACGCAAATCGTCCATTTTCATGGCCGTAAAAGATCCTAACCTTATTGAAATAATCCCCGTTGGTCACTACGAGTCTTCCAAAACGACCATAAAAGGCTCCTATCTGGTGCAGGAGCCAGGAACATACGTTCTGTGTTTTGGTAGGCCTGCCTCAACCCTGGATCCAGTTGTACATGATATTTACCCTCCAAAACATAGATAACTCCTTCTCCCGCAACACGTCGAAGAAGTTGACGTTTTTTGTTGGTCTCAAAGATGGTATGGACTCTAATGGAATTGGCTCGTCTCGGACGAATATTCATGTTTCTCGCATAGGCCCGGAGGAAAAGAAGAACGAGCCCGAAATTAGTGGCTGGCTTCTCAAAAAGAAAAGAAAGAAGATGCAAGGTCGGTGCCAAGTGATACTTGTGTTCGCGTGAATTGGCACTAAACGATAAGCTTCTATTTGAAACCAACCAGGTTGGGCTAAACGCTGGGTACAAATTGACAAGGGCGTGTTGTCTTATTTCAAAAGCCCACAAAGCTTCTGCCGCGGATCCATTCAAATACCGCTCTCGGTCATCTATGTCGTCCCAGGGCACAGAATCATCAATATCGATAGTGGGTCCTGTCTATACAGTTTGAGGGCACTGAATACTGAGGATTTTGAGTTGTGGATGAATGTTATAAAGAAGTACTCCAAGCAGACAGGTGACGAACCCGCTGGTGACAGCTCACCACACGATACATCCAACCCGGTCAGATCAGGCAACCCTGGCCTTCGTGTTTCGACGTTACGTCAAGAGGCCAACAACTCCGAACCATCACCATCTTACAGCAAAGGAAAAGAAGTATACAACTCACTGCTGTCACAGTTGAGTGATGCTAGAGTTTGTATTAATTCCATCAAGGACTCGCTCCAGGGAGATTCATCCACGGCGCCTGTACCTGGTAACACCGGTAGAAGCTGACTGCAGTTTGCACTTATTGTTGTTTGCATGGAACTTATGCTCATCTCCATTTTAGGTGATATCGCAGGGAATACCATCTCTCCTCCACCCACAACTCTAAGCTTGGTCGAACAGTTGGAAAGCTGCTTGATGAACATTGACTTGAGAGCCAGCTCTCTAAGTCAACTTTTATTCGATGAATCCAGTAGAAACGCATCTTTAGAATCAGCCGTAGCGAATCTCACTCAAGAGAACGACAGTCTCAAGGGAGCCACTGGCGATACCGAGAGCAACGTCTCTTCTGGTAAACGGAACAGCCGTCCATTGTCCATTGCCTCTTCCGCCGCTACTGGTGAAGACGAATTCTTCGATGCCACTGAAATCATCATATCAGAGGATGTTTCGGGAGATGACCACGCGTGCGCCGGCGATTCCTCTCAAGTTGACGACGACGACGATGATGATGATGATGATGACGATGATGACGCGAGTTTCTTCGAGACTCTGAGTCCACCCAATCCTCAAGACTCAGCAGTGATCCACCTCCACAATCTCAAGGATTCATCACAAATAGTGCGTCGACGCAGAGCGCTTCCCTCACCCATATCAGGGCCTGATATCAGCATCATATCCATTCTCCGTAAGAATGTTGGCAAAGATCTATCCTCGGTGGCAATGCCTGTTGGTCTGAATGAGCCTTTGAACTTGTTACAGCGGCTCTGTGAGGAATTGGAATACAGTGAACTGCTTGACAAGGCCTCGGATGCATCCGACTCTATTAATCGCTTGGCATATGTTGCAGCATTTGCGCTATCCGCCTATGCATCTACCCAAGCTCGAACTGGCCGGAAGCCATTCAATCCACTTCTAGGCGAAACGTACGAGTGCGTTAGACCAGACAAAGGGTTTAGGTTCATCTCGGAAAAGGTGTCCCACCATCCACCGATCATGGCCTGCTACGCTGAATCGGCCAATTACAAATTCTGGCAAGACTCTAGCATCAAAAGCAAATTCTGGGGGAAGTCCATGGAGATGGTTCCTGAGGGAACTGTCCACATTGAGCTAACAAAGCATAACGAGCATTATACTTACACCAAGCCCTCTACCTGGGTGCGTAACATGCTTGCAGGCACTCGCTATTTGGAGCACTCGGGGGATGTACGCATCACCAACCATACGACCAAGGAATACTGCGTGTTGACCTTCAAGGAAGGGGGATTCTTCAAGTCCTCCAACAATGAAATACAAGCCGTAATCCATGATGCACAAGGAAAGGCCGTAAGCACATTCAGTGGCCAGTGGGACCAAGCCTTCTGGAGTGAGCTTGGAGGAAATAAGCTGGAAATCATCTGGCACGCTCATCCCCCGCTACCAAACGCTGCAGAATACTTTGGCTTTACTCAGTTTGCTATAGAGTTGAACGAGATCACCCCAGACATTGCTGACAAGATCCCACTTTCTGATACACGCTATCGCCCTGATCAGCGACTCTTTGAACAGGGCAAGGTGGATGAAGCCGACGAGGAGAAACTGCGCTTAGAACAAATGCAACGGGAACGCAGAAAACAGATGGAGGCCGCCGGCGAGGTATGGTCACCTCAATGGTTCGAGAGGAAGGCGAACCCCTACTCAGAAGAAGAATCATGGGTGTATTCGGGAGGCTATTGGGAGGCAAGGGCAACAGGTGTTCCCCCGTCCAAGGTGAAGCTTTGGTAGATGATAGTAGGCGCTTTGTTATCCACCCCATCGGGAAGCTATGGCAATCTATCAATATTACCAATGTTGGCGAGATGTGTTTATTGGAACAGCGAATGTTAACCTGGACCAAAGGTAATATTACATCACACAACTATAGATACTCGCAGGCTGTTCCGCTGTCACCCCAAATGTTGATATTGTGTTCTCAGTGTGTAAATAAATGACCTCTACCAAGAGGTTAGATATTTTATTCCCTATTCCCTCGAGAAGTCCAGCTAGCCACCACCATTCTAAGCAATTGAAACAACGCCGCCAATATTGCCGAAACGAACCATGAATAGTGAGGTGGTTAGGGGGAGGGTTAGGGTTATACAGGAGCCTCACCCCCAACGAAACACAAGTCATTGTTGTCCATACAAGTCGACCAATGCCACTGGTCGGCCCGAGCCAATCAGAGCTAGCGAGTTGTTATTGACAGAAATCGAGGAAATGGCTATGCTATATATACATCACGCATTCTTTACTTGGCAATCGCTTTGAAACCAATCAATTCATCACCCCTAAGTTGGCATGGAAAACACGTACAGTTTACGCGATTAGGTCTCTTCTACACCTGGTGGCCTCTATCTTGAATAAAATTGAGGAATTTGCAGCTTACCAGAATAGGCTCGATATCAAGGATGCACTGTTTGTTTACTACTTGATCTGATTGACAGATCGTTCAGGTCGGATTCTATATGTGCTCATTTCCTTATTTAGTCCTCATCCTCTTCCCAAGTCATAAAACTACCCTCCTCGCCGCCAACTCTAGCACCCTTCGTATATTCAGCAAAAATTCCTCCCTTACCTAACACGCAATGTCAACCCAAACCACCCCGTTCTTTATGTTGATGCATAAGGGGGAGAGGAAGCCGAAGAAGCACTTGGGCGTGTTGGAAATAAAGCCGTGCCAAGGCCGAGGCTTGCGTGTGGTTCAAAAAATCGGCAAGCAGGATCCTTATATCTCAGTAGAGTATGGTGTCCGCAGCCAGCGCTCCAAGGCAGATAAAAACGGTGGGCAGAAGCCTCGCTGGGAGGACGTCTTTAAGTTTGATATCTTCGAAGGAGATACCGAGGTTAGAATTTATTGTTTGGACCAGAACTTACGCGACAGCTCCTTGATTGGCCAGCGTGCTATAGACTTCGCTCCAGCGTTAAAGAGCTATCAGTGGGATGGTAAGTTTCTTCCAGTTGGGCTTTGGTTCAACCCGTCAGACTTACAGTCTAGTGCATAGGTTGGTTTGGATTGACATTCCAAGGGGTTCCGGCTGGCGATGTTTATTTCGAGTTCACCTACTACCCTGAGGTACATATCTGGCCGCAATTACCGTTCAGCCTCAGCCTTTGCTAACGCTTTATGTAGGGTGGTATTCCAAAGCCAAATAGCCCCTCGAAGCCCGCCGTACATAGAATCTCACTAACTCCGACGGAGATTCTTGATCAAATGAAAGAGGCTGAAGATGCTCTACCACCTCTTGACAATCCTACACCCAGCGCGGAACCCAAGCTAGACTCCGATTCAAATGCACCTCCGAAGGGCTCCTCTTTGGAAGCTCCTGCTGAAGCCGTGGGAGTTGAGGCGAAAATTCCAAACTTCAACAGCCCTCTTCACTCCAAACTTCAACATAGTTACACCAGCGCAACCCTGCCAATTCATGAAAGACATCTCCATGACCCTAGGATCAACCATATGCGTAGTTTCATTCATCGAAATTCCGAGCCAACTATCCAGCCTACTGGCCATTTCTACTCCCCGCCGGAGGGTAGCTTTTTCCCTGAAAGCTCGCCGTTGCCTTTGCCTGACAGACGAGTGTCCACCTCGGAGATGGAGTGCTCTCGCCCCAAGCCACAGGCTCCTGAACAAAAAGCACCTATTCGAACGGTGGCGGACAGGCGAAAATCCAAACTAATTGGTCCAAGAAGGGCTAATTCCACACCAGAGGTATTTTGTTATTGCACGACCAACCAGCGAAATCACTTAGTTACGCTTTTGCCATAGATCCACAGCGCTAGCATTCCCAGAAAGGATGATATCTCCCCGTCCAAGGTATGTGTTTCTTATGTACCCCCCCCTTTAACCCTCATCTTACCGTCATGAATCCACAGCCCCCTCGCGAAGCTTTCCCTTCCATGCAGGAGCATCGACACAGCGTTTCTTATTTTTCAGAGGTACTTTTCCTACCACACTCGATAACAAACTTCTGCTTTTGCTAACCCAAGTGCCAGTCTCACCACATGCGTGGCTATCCAACACCCTACGAAAGCTGGGGCTTTGGCCATATCCCGTGCAGCCCGTTCCCACCTCCGCCACCAGGAGCAGAGTATCCGGTGAGCCCGCCCTTCATGATGTCACCCCATATGTACTCAGAGCCAGCGTACTTCGATTATGGCGCCGATGCCACACCAACGGATTGTCGCTAGAATAGCAGCCGTAACTACAAGAATTATCCATATCGTTTCAATATGTACTATATTACCTATCCTTAATAAACCACTTGAATCACGTGGCTCAGTCCAGACATAGAATGTGTTAGGCAATGTTTATATTTAACGCTTGGATAATGCTTGAAATTTTGAAATTCATCATAGCCGTTGATCTGAAGGGGTCGACTGTAAACTGAGGTAGGGGGAGGTGTTACGTCAAGGCCAATGACTTGATTTCCCTGCGCTAACCATCCATCCATGTACGATGGAATATTACCGCTAAACCAGATCAAAATCCTTTTACGCTCTTTAGCTTGACACAGGTTCATAACTTATAAAGCTTTATTGTATTACTAAATTCATATATTTATATATACATTTTGATATATTCCCACTTGCAATTCCACTGCACTTCCATCGTCTCTACAGCGAGTCTTCATCCGAGTCCCTTAATTGCCTCTGATCCTATAAACCGCCTATATCCACCATTTGTAGGAGGTTTTGTACATTTACATCATCTGTTTCCGCCCAGTGACGACCTTCGTTTCGATATAAACATGAGCGCATTCGCAACACCCAGAAACATACGCAAGAAGAGAAATTTCAAGAACCTCGAGCTGACGAACTCCCCAGTGGTCCATGGTGCAGTAGGTAAAGACAACTGTTACAGCGCAGACATGTCCGGGATCGGAAGCGGAGTGCTTTACGACCAGCTTTCTAATTTGGAGGTTGGTCTGGAGTTTAAGCTAGATTTGCGGCGCGAGGATTTACAAACCATCCATGAACTTGGCTCTGGCAACGGTGGAACCGTCTCTAAAGTCCTCCACGTCCCCACCAAGACAATCATGGCTCGAAAGGTAAGCTTCTACCCTTTCCAACTCCTCGAGGGTGCTGTACTCAGGTGGCGATTTCTCCTAGATTGTCCATGTCGAAGCGAAGGAGGCAGTAAGAAAGCAGATCATTAGAGAGTTGCAAATCATGCATGACTGTAACTCCCCTCACATTGTATCTTTCTACGGAGCCTTCATGCACGAGAACGATATGAAGTTTTCCATTTGTATGGAATACATGGATATGGG
The DNA here is from genome assembly GCA_002104905.1 of Basidiobolus meristosporus CBS 931.73. Taxonomy (NCBI): domain Eukaryota; kingdom Fungi; phylum Basidiobolomycota; class Basidiobolomycetes; order Basidiobolales; family Basidiobolaceae; genus Basidiobolus; species Basidiobolus meristosporus. The sequence goes on from MCFE01000702.1 coordinate 13,723, forward strand.
GTGAGGGTTTCTCAGCAAAGACGGCACATGCTTTCGTTACTTATACGCTTTTGTGTGTCTAGCTCGCTTGATTACCTATACAAAAAAACCGGACCTATCCCAGAACCAGTCCTCGGAAAGATTACCTATGCAGTGAGTAGCTTTGATTGTCACCTGAGGGAAGGCAAACTAAGCCATTTGTTCTAGGTTCTCGATGGTCTCACCTACCTGTACGACAATCATCGTATTATCCATCGAGGTACTTGGCATGTGAACCACACTGACATGCGATGATTTATTGATCTCGCTGCAACATCTAGATGTGAAGCCGTCGAATATTTTGATCAACTCTGCGGGCCTGGTGAAGATCTGTGACTTTGGAGTCTCGGGAATCCTTGTGGACTCCATTGCCAAAACGTTCGTTGGTACCAGCCAGTATATGTCGGTTAGTAGGCCCTGTGGTTGATCGTGGTTCCAACCAGCAGACTTAGCAATCCCCTTGATATGTGTAGCCTGAGCGAATCTCCGGCGCTACTTACACGGTCAAATCAGATGTGTGGAGTCTTGGAATCTCGTTGCTGGAGCTTGCGCTAGGCCGCTTCCCGTTCCCACAAGAGGGAAAGCCTCTTTCTGTATTCGAGCTGCTCGAATTCATTGTTCACGAGGAGATGCCTAGCCTGCCAAGTGGACAATTCCCCTCCGACTTCGAACATCTGATTAAAATATGGTAAGTACTCGGCCGCCACAGCTTGCGAAGACCCATGGTAACCTGTTTCTGTAGCCTGGTGAAAGATCCTGCTAAAAGACCAACGCCCAAAGAGTTGATGGTAAGTCGGTTTGTCCTACTGCTCTTGGAGATGTACTAATCCATGGTTCGCGTAGTCCCACCCCTACGTTTTGCGCACACAGACCGAGAAAATCGACATCGAGAAATGGGTTCAGTCTATTGCTTGAAACGCCCCCGTCCTTCACCCTGCCCTCTACCTTGACATAAACACGAATTCTTCCAACCATTCAGTTTCTTTTTATTTCCATTCCTTCGCCCAAGTGAAGCTACTTGATATTCGGTAAATAATGGTAGATTGGTTTAGTTTTGTCCACGATAAATAAACTAGACATGATTTACACGTGACATCGAGGGTGTGCAGATTGGTTGGATCGCCAATTGAAATTCGTCTTCCATGAGGAGCATTTCTCTCCGTTTCACGGTCAGCGCACCAAACCGCCTCGCGTATGAATCACTTGGAAGATTATTTCGATAGTAAGTGTAGAAGCGTCTCCACCACCCATCCAATTCTAACCTTATTCTAGCGCTGGATTCGCTTCCGGCTGAGCTCCAGCGAAACTCCACGTTATGGAAGGAGGTAGACGGGTCATGGTTTGGTATGCAACGAAACGAGCGGACAAGTAAATTGCGCACCGAGGCTGATTTGGTTGCTTAATTGAATAGAAAACCTTGACACCCACGACAGCACCCTAGACGCTTTTCTGAGTACCAACCAGGAAGAGAAGAACACCCAAGATAGATTGTCCACTTTGAGGGAGTTGAGCCAATGTGTTGGGGAATATAGCAAGCAAGACGCCAAGAAACTGGCCCTTGCCGTGAGGCTGGCGGACACGGTACTGGTGGAGATTTCGATTGGGTTGTCTGCATTCGCTGATCCAGGCCCCCTTTATCAATCACGTTCTCTTGTAGGTAGATCGCCACATCCAGAGATTGGAATATCATTTCCTTGGTTTCCAAGAGGAACTTGCTGGAGATAAAGCTCTGAAGGAAACGAACAAGGAGGCATCACGTGACCGAAAGGATGCCAAGAAAGGTATGCACCATCAAAGGCAACAGCACTCCTCATATGACGAACTCATGAGCTGTCGATAAAGGGAATAGCGTTAACGCAAGGTTACAGCAAAGCTCCACCGGCGCACGACATACTAGGAAAGACGAGGATTCATTGGACCAAGGGGTCAAACGGTAATCTTGTTTACTAAACAGGCGATTACGTAGTAGTGTACTCATCCAACTCGACCACAGCCAGGAGCTTGGCATTGACCCGAACGAACCTACCTATTGCTATTGTAATCAGATATCGTTTGGAGAGATGATTGCTTGCGACAACGACAACGTAAGGACGGTCGATGTGTTTGGATTCAAACGGTTGCTAAACGTGATTTTTCTAGTGCGAGCTGGAATGGTTCCATTATCAATGTGTTGGTCTGAAAGACCCACCCAAAGGTGCCTGGTACTGCAAGGAGTGCCAAGCGAAAATGAAAAAGCAGAAGCGCTGAGCCCCGTTCCCACCCTATTTCGTACCCATGTATATATCTTAGAATGGTGTTCGGCAGCAGATTACCCGCAAGATGGAAGATCATTCGAGCAGCATTGAATAACATTTTGAATAGGCTTTTATTAATAAACATATATAACTAGTCGATTGAGTAATGGATGTACAGTCACATTCACGTATTCCTGCGGGTATTTACAATTACAGAGGGTCCACTATTTTACATCCCAACCTAAGCGGCCACCAGTTGCTGATAAGAATCCTTAGATGACACAAACCTCCTGAGCCATCTGACCACATCAAAGCCAGTGTCTTCAGCCATGGTGAGGAATTTCAGCTGGCATTCAAAGCCTGAGGGGACGATCCATCTTTCATCCTCGAATTCCCCTGCTTCCACGGAATACTTGAACTGCCAGGATCCCATCTGACCGACCTGGTTTTGCTTCATGGCCAGGAACTTGGGCGACGCGAGTAAGGACTCTCCCTGGGATGTGATATCGGAGATTCGGGGGGTCTGGAAGTATCCATTGTCGTAGAAGCGTTGCTTCACTGGCTTTTCAACGCCAAACACCACGGTACCGGTGGCCAGGTTGTACTCGGGGTTGCTGAAGCGAACGGTCAGGCGTCGGCGACCCTCCTGGTCCAGGACCACCTGGGGAGCCATGGATTCCAGGGAGTTCAGAAAGGCGCCGAATTGCTTTTCGTCGAGCTGGGTATTCTGCATAGACATGTTGGTGAGAATTGGGATATCTGGCTTGTTGCAAGGGGGTCTTTTATACCCGGCCTTCATGTCCCGAGCGCTGGACGTCCACTGTGGTTTCTGAAAGTGGTACATGCAAGCAGATCATCTAAAATGGTGGACTTTCGGCCAATTCGTCATTGGACATCGATGATGGCAGTGATGTGATAAAAAGTAATCGCTGCTTCCATCCCGAGCGAATCCTCTGCCCATGCTAAGCGATGATGATTCAAACCAAACCAGGTCTAGCAGATTTGCTATCCAGGGTATTCGATTACCCACCGATGTCTTCTTTTTGGACCAACCGATCAGTTGCATCCGTGATAGGTGCAGCCGAATGCAGCCGAATTCGTGACCATGGGGGCCGAAACCCTACCTGCCTGATTGGTATCGAGTCGGTGCGAAGCATGAACGAATCCGGAATCAGCAGAGAACACTCCTGTAGAATCATAGTTCCGAGGCCGCTACCAGATGGAACGTTCTTTGTGGATGATTTATACCGCGGTGCATCTGGAATCCTTACTGAGGGATTTATTTTTACAGGGTGATTCGTTTCGACCTCCTTACTTTACAAGGAATTTGGAGGGAGCTAGATGACGGTGCGTAGTATAGATATGCAGGTGAGGTGATGAATATAAGTCTATGATGTGATATGTAAAGAAGCGATGGGGGCAATTATGCGGGATTAGTGAATGGGGAATGTAAACTACATGGGGAGGAATAACGGGAGGGATGGGGCTTCTCTGGAGTTCAAGCGTCCAGGTCCATGAGGTTGTCGGCATCTCCAATGGACGAGTGCCGGTAGTCATCGATGTTGATGACAGAGCCGGTATTGCGGGCGTGTTCAGCAGCGAATACGTAAAGCTGGTTTTCTACACGGGTAAGTGTTAAGCAGCAATCGACAAGCGCAAGCTCAGTCCGTGTGCCACCTACCTAAAACATCTTGGGATTCACAAAAGACACGCCCCTCGGTACTGTACACGGTTACACACTCGAGAAAAAATCGGATGACTCCATAGTCCCCATCTAAAACAAATCAAATCAGTCTCGTTTCTCCTGGATGCCTCTAATGCCATGATACGTACTGCTGGACGGATCATCTTCATGCTCGTCATCTCTCTCGGGTCGAATGATCTCGCTTCGACGGGTCAGGAAATCAAAGTGACGCACAACATGGCCATCGGCCTCCAGCTCGCCCAAAGTCCCGAAAATCCTCGTCTTGCGCTCGCACAAAGATTCAGTGCAAGCTACCATAGTGAAGTTACAAGTCTTGCCGCCGTCGAATTCCATGTTGATGATCTAATGCAAGTCAAGGTTAGGGGCGATCTTCCGCGTGTCTGGTCGCTCGTGGAGGGGCCATACCTGGTTATCACAGGAATCCCCAGCTTCACTGTCCGAAGCGTCGTCCTTACAGTCGTAAGGGCTGACGAGATTCTCGATTTCCTCAATGGGACTATATACAGGGCTAGCGATTCGGGACCTGTCCGACCAAGGGGAGTTTTCCAAGTACATCTGCTGCGCCGAAACGCAGCATTCCTGCTCATGGGGGCATTGCCGGCACCGGGCGGAGAGTCGGATCTGGAAGTTCTTTCTCTTGTAGACATGGTAGAGGCTGCCGAAGGAGCTGACCCGCCGGCACCGAGTACCCATGAACCAAGAGATCAGATCGATGTCGTGGATGTTCTTGGACATCAGTGATAGCGTGCTCTCTCGTTTTTTCAACCCGCCGTGGGAGACCGTAGGGAAGGAGGGTCGGAAATGATGAAAGCCAATGGGTTCCATGTGCTGGATGCTCATCACCTCTCCGATCGCCCCCGAGTCAATCATTCGTTTCATGGTTCGGTTGTAGGCGCTGTACCGCTCGGGGTGGCCAACCATAAATATCACCTGAACACGAGATTTAGTCCACCTGAACGGCTTTTCATACGTAGAATAACTCACTTACGTTGTGCTGGATGGCGGCATTGACCACTTTGAGGCATTCGCTCAGGGTTAGTGAGGGGGGGTTCTCCAACAACACGTGATATCCGCTCTTAATGAACGCTAGAAATTCGCTCGCGTTAGAACAACAACACCATCGGGATCGACGCATCACAACCAAATACCTAAGGCCGAGTGGTAATTTTTCGAGTCTAAGTTGGAGATGATCACCGAGTCGGCGATTCTGGGCCGCATGGAGAGCTGTCCGTAACATGCACGGTTAGCATGTGGGATCAAGAAGCGGCACCATGAAAAGAAGCGGGCTTACCTCTCGCCAGTTTGAAAAGATGTTCTCGGAGGAGATGTTGTGTCTCTGTGAGGAGTGGGTCGGGTAAGAGAGGATGGTCACGAATGTATCCAAGCAAAATCAATATGAACCTTGGCTAGATTGAATCGTCGGAATTCAGTGGGCGAGGCAACACCCACGATTCGTAACAAATGGGGGTTTTTAATGGCAAAATTGGCGTACAAAGATCCCCTACACAATGGCCGGTTATTAAACATTCGTGCCAAGACTCGCTCAGGCCAATATTCACCTGTTTCCAACCCCAATGATGCATGCGGTCACCACTGGACCATGAGAAGAGGGTAGCATGAAGGAAGTCGTTGTTCAGAGGTGGGGTGAGGGAGTGGGGTAGATAAGGTCAGCTTTGCGAATAATCCTTGATGATGTTACTGAGGGGGAGGAAAAAATACAGAGTGGAAGCGGCGAAAAAATAAGAAATCCCCGGCCCCCAACGTCCTTTTATTTAACACGGATTCTCCTGGAGACACAGCATCAGTCCAGAAAAGGCTGTCGGACCAAAATGAGCCATTTGCACTCCTACTCTCAATGCCTAGCCCCTCTGGTTCATTCACTAATTCCCGTTACCGATCGGGTTTGTTTTAAATGTTATGTGAAACCCAGGTTAATGAGAACCTCCATCGAGTGCGCGAATATGTGAAAGAATAGAATTACTATGGCCTTCAAGACCGTGAATGGCCTCTTCAACCGTCAGTATGTCCCCGCACCATACAACCAAGCGTCATTCTCTCCTGCTTGCCGCACCCGTAAGCATAAGGTGGACCGGGGTAAAGAAGGGTCTAGAACTCAGCGAGGGAGAACGTACGCCACGTGCATCCAGATCGGAAATGATCAAAGCAAAATAGATAATTCATGCCTTCGTGATATCTAGTTGAAAATTCCTGCACAAGATCTAGACCACCTCGTACCACATTACCTGTCCAATTTGACTACCTCCATTCATCCATTATAGTAAATCAACGGAACTCGACCCTATATGGGCATTGAAGGTTAGTTGGATGTACGGTCCATGATCCCACGTATTATATTAAATCCTTATGGAGGCACGCGCTGCTGTATGTCGTGAAGCTACCATAACCCATCGCTATCATCATCTTCATGATGCAATCTACCTGAGCCGTACATTCATGCACAAAGGTGATTTCCTAGAGCATGTGCCATTCCGTAAATTGCCAGAGCAGTCTGGACCAGCGTCCTGTGACCAGAGTCCGGGGAAATGTGAGCATTTCGTGGCCTTTATATTGCTGTAGATTGACTCAGCTGCAGGACGTTGCGAAGGCTGATTGTTTATCTCGTACATGCCAGATGAACCGTTTCAGACACGCCTTCCCAACTGCTCCAGGGATTCGCAACCTCACGCACCATCAAATGCATGCATGATCCTGTAAGGCTAATCATCTACAGCCACCAAGTTCTAGACTCGGTATGCCATCGTTAATTATTAATCAATTAAGTACATGAGCCTGCATTACAGCGGAGGAGCCATTCCTGCCACAACGTTCCTCAACACTGCAGGCAAAGGTTCTGGTGCCGTCGGTGGGTAGTCCGGCTGCCCTCCTCGCTGCTCACCGGCGCAACTCCGGTTTCCTCTTGTTTCATGGAGCTTGGCCATCCCAAGATTCCCAGGAATCCCACCGACAGTATAAAATTAGCGCTCGCTCAGTCTCTCATATGCAGAGATGAATCCGGAATCACCATTGCTGGTGACACTTGCCATAACCAATGATGTATATTCCGGTGATTAAACTCGGGGATTCAAGGGTAATAAATCATCACCAATGGCCAATGGCAAATGATGGTGGTTTGCAGAATACTCGGCGAGTAACCATGGTGGTTGATTAATCTCTAGATGAGATTTACTCGAAATAGATGGATTCTGGAGATCGAGACTAATCGCTATTTAGATGGGATGGGGGATGGCAGCGCACAGATGAGTCGGTAGTTTATTACATCACAAGAGGGCTACAAACGAGTCGGTTTATTACATCACAAGAATGCTATATAGGATGGAGACCAGTTAAAAAGGGATCTAATAGTCGAATTAGCACCTCCATCGAGCATCAAAAAGATGGGGAGTAACATATGTAGGAGGTTGGGAAGTGAGGGATGTGAGGGATGTACAAAAGTGAGTAGTCTAGAAAATAAGGACATTACGAATATATATTTAAATCAATGAGGTGCGACGCTTAGATACTTGGCTTTGGGGGTTGCAACTCTCCGAGTTGGGAAGGTTGGTCTTCGTGGAGAGGGTGTCCTCAGCAGATGGCGCCATGCCAATCGAATCAACGATTTCGGACGGGGGGTGGGCATCCGTGCTACTGGAGGGGGCTCCGCTCGTGTGTCGGGTTTGGTGGCTACATGATGAGTTGGATGGGCAGCAGCAATCGATTTCCGCCATGTCAGCTGACCTCAGGCTCCCAATACTGTCTGTCGTGAGCGAAGCCGATAGGGGGCCGGATGACCCATTATTTGCATGAACATCTTCGGAAACTTGTGCGAGCATCTCCAAATCATCGGTGCTGCTTTTGATTTTTTTGCTGGCCAGATTGGATCCTTGACGGCTGCGGCGGCGTCTGGGTGGGGATAGGACGGTGGGTGATTTGGCCGATGTCGAATACTTGGCATGGCGTTGTTTGTCTCGACGCACTGCCTCCTGTAGCAGGGTGACTTTGATTCGGTAGTCTAGGTTGGCTGAGGTTTGAAGATAGCTGAAGAACTCCGATAGTCGTCGAAAGTCCCAGTCTGAAGTCAGTGCAGCCAAGAAGCGCTCCTTCTGCTTCATGCAAACCCATCCATTCATCAGTCCCCCAGTGAGCTGTGCGAGTGCGTTGCAACTCCAATTCTTGGTCAGATCCTTTACCAGATGGGCTCTTCTCCGCTCAGCTAAATCCAACACCGTTTGTACTGCCTGTTCAGTCATGTCTGGCATGGGAACCGCCCAGTCGAGGGTGATATGGCGAACTAGCAGAACTACCGACTCTATGCGCCATTCAGTGATAAGCCATTTCAGTGCGCTAATAATACGTTCCAAAGTATATTCGTTGGCAATGCGATGCAAATAGACCGAGGTGACCAACACATTCTCCTCGTTTTTCAGCCATGTATAAAAGGAGGCGTCGTACAGGGAATCCATCTTTCGGATGTTTGCATTGACATCCTTCCAGAAATCGTCCGATTTGGGGGAACCTGTTGAACAAGGGGTGTTTAGCGAACGTCCCGCAATGGAAAGAAAAGTGACTTGGCGGGTACCTGTCTCTAAGGAAGCGAATTTTCTTTTACGGAAAGAAGGGGTGGAGTTGGAGCAAGAAGGTGAACTCATATCTACTTCCAATAAGTAGGCGAACTAACTAGTACCAAGGATAGCTTTGGTGGGTTGAGGTAGTGGAGAGAAAGTGTGCAGCGGGGGGGGAGAGTATATTAAATAAAAGGGGGGCTACTATGAGCGATTTTAATCAAGCGCAAATAAATTGAGGGGCAGGAATTATTGTGGACAAGAGCTCTTCAATCCGATTATGAATGATAATAAAAATAAGAATAATAAAAGCGTGTGTGTGGGCGAATAAGCAACGTAGTAAAAAATGAGCGGCTCTTGTGTGCAAGTGAGTTCAATTTATCTTGTTGAGTGGCCGCCAACATAAGCTTTTCCCAAATCGGGCAATGAAAGAAGATTGGGTAACAAAGATGAGTGACCAATGGATCTTGTGAGAAGATTCTGTACATTGTTCATTTGCTGACTGACTGTGATGGGATTGGTACAGTGAACCCAGAGCCGGCTAGAGATTAGGCTGATGAGTAATAGAAGTAGCGTCGAATTAGACGGAAGTTGCAATTATTGCTGGGCAGCTTTGGTTAGAAAGGTTCCAATCGAACTTGGGATCTCTCTCGCAATGGCTATGTCCACCATTGGCCGCATCAGCACACTTTAAAAACTGCTGTTGCACAATACAATTATGATTGAAAGACAGTAGGTGGCAGTAAATAATCAAATACTCGTTTCAAGGACATTTCATTGTCACACACGAACAAGAAGCTATTGGTTTGGTTTGATTTCTTTGGCTCTAGCTGTACCGATACTGTACCGATGCTGCACCTTCTCCTACCATCACTCACCACCTCATCGTTGGATTTCTCTTCATTTCTTGAGCTTCATCCCAACCCACTCGACCCACTCGACCCACTCGACTCGTTCCTTCGAATTTCACATTTTTGTGGTGTCCCGATTCAGAGCGGTTGGATAAAATAGGGAGTGATGACCGAGCTACTGTAACGTTACCAAATCCACACTGATTCCAATAGAACGTTGACTCAACGGCGAAAAACAAATCACCAAATCACCAAATCACCAAATTTGCCCACAAGCCCACCATACTTGGTGATCATTTATCCAATTAATGATGGGAATTCACCTAGTTGGATGTGGTGGTGGGTGCTTGCTCGAACAGAAGATTGGTTTTGACCACCTTAATGATTATCTGGCAACAACGGCGATGGTGCATGATCTTTCGGGTTTTCTAAATTTAGTGTGAGGGGTGTTTCTGTTAGGTGGTTCTGTTGAGTGTTTCTGTTGAGCTGGTCCAGACCATGTATTTCATTTGCCTCATATGCTATTTGATTGGAACCTTCCTTCACGAACCCATGATGAAACATGAGAAGTTTCACCCGTACGGAGTCCCTTAATCCGAATGATCTGTATAAATATAGATAACATGCTTATCTTGCCACTCTAAATGAGCATAATCTGTTTATCCCGTGGCGTTACATGAATACAATCTGCTTATCTTGCGGGTTGGGATGTCCACATGTAAGCTGGATGATCCTTCGATCCATTCACTGTCCTTGGCGCTTAACAATGCATAAATTCACCTACGGAGCTTTCATGTGTGTAATTAGAAACATAAATTTAGCACAATGGTCATTTCCTGCTACGCCCCCTCTTCGTATAAAGGTGTCCGCCCGCCTGACTGTTTGGTATCTTCGTATCACTACCTTCCCCTTCGTCGAATATGAGGATACATATATTACTAGGGTGGATGAATATCGTGGCTTTATGTGGTAAGCTGGGGCAATGGTTGTGGTCTTTGGATGATTGGTCTGAACGTGGTTCATTGTAGTGGTGGGACAAGGAATTGCCCCAGATGCACACGGCATAAACTCAGGTATACACCACGGTGACACAGGAGTTTGTGAACCGATTCTTGGGTTAATTTTATCTTCCATATTCTGTAGTTGCACAACCAAGCTCTGTGCCAACCAAAGCTAATGGTGACACGTCCAAGGCTACAGCGGCTACTCCAACTAGTGTGACAAGTCCACCTGTTAGCGTTTCAAATCCTACAACTTCACATGTCGAGACTACTCCTATACCTACTCCCACTCACACTGTAGCAACAACTCCCATAACTACCTCTAATCCCACTCCAAGCCTTTCCATTTCCCATTCAGAGTCCATCGTGACCCCGCCAACAAGTCAAGTCACTTCCAATGGAAACAGTATGACGAGCAAAAGTGACCCGGTGAAGCCTTCCACAGCCACCCTCAGTAAGTACACCGTTTCTGTGGTTAGAGTACTCCAACTAATTTTCCAAGCAGCCGATCATTCTATCATTGTTAATCCACCCATTGTCACGGTAAATAGCCATTTTGAAATTCGCCCCTCCCCCGAAACATCTGCCTAACCCCATCATTCCACCAGTTCACTCTACCCGGCTCCAATGGTGTTACGGGACCACCGATAACCCTCAGCATTCCCAGCACGGCATCCGGCTCAGCAGTTACGACGCTGCCTAATTCCGATGTGGTCAAAGATGTGGTCGTTACAGCAACTGCCCAAGTATCGGGATCAGACGCCGTAGTCCTAGCAACCGTCAGAGTAACTGGGAAGCCTGTAGCTCAGAATTACATCAGCCCTGGAAATACGGTCCATGCACCCCAGGGAGTGTTGCTAGGAATATTCTCTGCCGCGTTGTTCTGGAGACTCTTATGAAGGAAAGAGGCAACATAATGCGTGTAGCATAATAAAAATCGCTTTGACACCCATTTTATTTACGACGCTGAGTCCGATAAGGTACCTACCACCATCCAACACAATACATCGCGATACCAAAAGCGGCACCCATGTAGGAGCCGAGCCTTTTTGCTCTCTCGATGAGAAATCCACTCCCAGGCAAAAGTATGTTGACCAAATCCTCAAACGGGACAAAATCCTCCTGTTTCTTGATCCGATACTTTCCAAAAGACTTGTCGAAGTCCAACAGCACTGTTAGCCGTATCTCAACTTGGATCAGCGGCATATGGATGGGTCGTACGGTCTGCGTCAGTTTCATCATAGCTTTAGATAGCCCCGCATCGAACCATATCTCCTGTACCTCGGGAATGTCTTCCCAAGTAAGTCCTGGAGAGTATGTTAGTAAACGGCTGCTGGTAAACACCGGTAATGCCTGTATACCCTTCCAACACCGGTAAGCTTGGATGATTCGTTCTTTTGAACCTGGCCCAGGGAGAATATGAATTACTGGGTGAACGAATTCGCTGTGTTCGCAAAACACCCGCTCCAGTGTTTCCCGCTGGCTTTAGAGGTCGTTAAAGGTGAGAGAACTTGAAGGAGTCCCGTCTTGAGTGAACTTACATCTGCGGCTTGACTGTTCCCAAGGCGTTTTTGACTAACAAAGGGAGTTCCTTAACTGGGTCATCCATTTGTGAATGAAAGATGTAACTATTGCTGGTTGTACGTGGCCCTCTTTTGAGGGCACCAATCTTCACGTGTTGCCATACTCAAATGGTTCTGGAATATTGTGGCTTAGAGAAATTACGTTGGTATTGCATCTTTGTTTGGTTTTATTGGACTAAGATAAACCAACTAACAGAGTAGGTTGAACAATGCAGATTTAGTAGAAGTAACCCAAGATCTTGCCACCAGTGTGCTTTCTACGGGCTTCTTCGTGGTCCATGATACCGGCGGAGGTGGTGAACACAAGGTATCCGAACTGACGAGAGGGCAACAATTGGTTGATCCAGTTCTCGACATCAGTGAGCTTCACGTTGAAGCGAGGAGAGATGACTCCGCACTTGTTCAAACGTCCGTTCAATTGGATGACAATCTTGCCAGAACGGTGGTCATCGATCTCTTCGAACTCTCCGATGTAGCCTGTAATGAAACAATCACAACTTTCAGTTAGTCACCGCTTCACTCGATTCGTCCCACTCTACTTCGACCATCGCCAGCAACAGCTGGCCATAGTCGGCAAGGGTTAGTCGATATCTCCACCGTCGCGCAAGCAGCTCGAACCCGACAATGTTGCAGGCTCAGCAGTAGCAGTGTGGTAGAAGGCAGATGGTTTGTCACGATGATATAAACAGTATGCAAGGTGAATACCCCTTGACCACGCCGTGTAAGTACACGTAGTTAATGTACCGAAGCATTAAAAGACAAAGTAGGTAGGAAGATACTACGCTCATCCAGTTATAGACTTCGGATCGGCCCACTAGTGGCCATAATCGATTGCGCCCCGCACTTCCATCTGCCATTCTGCCACTCCTCAACTGGCCCACACTGTTGCCCTTGCTGTTGTTGCTGCCGCTGCTCTTGCTTCGGGTGACAAAGAACTCTCCCCTCACCATACCGTAGATACATACAAACACACACACACACACACAAGTGCGCATGCGTATGCGGGCTTAATGGATTCGGTACTTACCATGCTTTTGCATAACCGACAAGAACTTCACAATGACCTTGGAGGAGGGTCTGATGAGAACTTGACGCTTTCCACGCTTCTCAGCGTTGTTGATGTTCTTAAGGCAATCGTTCAAGACAGAGATTCTGACCATGTTTCCGGTTGTTCACAAGTGATATGAAGTGGCTACATGACAAAAGTTCAGTTAAGTCCGTGTTGCTTTCACTGTAGTCCCTGACGCATCGTCAGTTTCCAAACTCTTCAAGCCAACTAGAGTCTCGCCTCCTTGCCACACTCGCCGCAAGCCCACGCCCACCTCGAGGTCTGCTTCGATGTTGCAGACAGAAGGTCAGCGCGGGGAGGCAACTCGTGAGCAAGCAGTGCGATTCATAGATGTCTCGAACCGCTTTCGCAGTTCTTTGAATGCCCAGCATGAGTGTTGCCTGAATGAACAGGCAAGTCATGAGGCAAGTAAGCAGCGGCTCATTGGTAATAACCAAATCTTCATAGAAATCATCACCATTTCTAATGAAGGGCCTTAACACGATTCTTGATGCACAGTGATTGTTTGATGGTCGGTCAAACGAGCCATCAGACACTTTCTGATGCTCAAGAATGGCTGACTATGGGATCAAAACCTCTGGGTAGAGGTTGACTTGACTTGCCTGCACGATTATTCCCCTCATGATCTTCCGCATACTATGAATACACTCTCATCTGAAGCGCAAGGCTTCAGATAGTGAGCTTTGGAGATGGATGGAAGGATTCATGAGCGTGATTACTAACCTGTTGCGATGGCGTTGCCGAGGAAGAAGGAACCGAAACCCAATCCAATGGAAGTATTTATATCCGGTATGCATGATGAACCAACTCCACCCAATTTCTTGATTCCCCCATCAAAGATGCCACCAATCAAAAGTACAGAAGCCTTGCCATGCACTACTACGACCAGGTGGTGTAAAAATCGACATAACCATTATGAAGTGCCTGTTACAACTCGAGAAATCCTCGAGAACTTTAATTGGTGATCTTACGGTTCGCCACAGCCTCGGCGGCAGCTTTGAGTGCGATGTCACGCTTGCTGCCCGCCTCGGTTTGGCCCGCGATGAATTTGGAAATGCTTTTCAACTCCTCAGTGTCGAGGAGATTGGGATGAACGTAAAAGGTGGGTTTGGGTGGGTTCGAGGATTGGTTATACAGTGGTAGCTTTTCCTTCTTGACTCCCCAAGAGGTGAAGGGTCGGTTGGAGGGCTCCAAATCACCCACTTTCACCTGGCTGATGCGTACCCCACCGAGGAATTTGTAGGTGTATAACTTGAGCTCGGTATCGGGTGTGATTTCCGAGAAGGTTGTTTTCAGTGGATTGTTGTCACCTAGTACATCTTGGGTATAGTGTTCACCGTTATGTTCCTCGGATATGGCGATTTTGGTCACATAAGGGCTAAGACACCAATGGACCAACCCAGTTGAGACGGTACTGGTAGCGATAGCTAGATAAACACACAAGAGCTCTGTTAGCGAAGGTGCTCACTTTCACATTACTTAAAGGCCATTCTAACCTGCACCCACGAGGATACTTCTCATGCCGAACGAAATGGGCGCCTCAATCAAGAAAACGGCCGGACATACGGCGAAAGTAAGTGCCAAGGAGGAGACCGAAAAGATTTTGAGGTATTTTGCTGTGTTCGCAAGTGGCCCAATATACAACGCACGCTCCTTTTCGGCAGGTTGACTTCCGGTAGTGTACCAGTGCTGGTGGGATACCAAGGATAGCGTCTTTAGCGCAGAACCTCTTGCGGTCTGAACAGCCGTGAACGTACGGAAGCCATTCCGGCAAAGAGCTTGGCGAACGAACATCGTATACAAGTAATAAGCTCAGTTCTACTACTATGCCTTTAAGGGCAAACATTGGCAATCAAAAATTTTCGATCATGTGATGACTCCCAATATCCCACCACCTCAAAATTCCTTGGAGCAACAGCAACAAACTAGCATTGTTTTTCAAATTTGTATTTATTATAAGATATTGCATGTATATTTTTACAGCTCCAAAGAACTTGTCTTGGAGTAGATATTAAGGCAACCTAGTAGAAGTAACCCAGGATCTTGCCACCAGTGTGCTTTCTACGGGCTTCTTCGTGGTCCATGATACCGGCGGAGGTGGTGAACACAAGGTATCCGAACTGACGAGAGGGCAACAATTGGTTGATCCAGTTCTCGACATCAGTGAGCTTCACGTTGAAGCGAGGAGAGATGACTCCGCACTTGTTCAAACGTCCGTTCAATTGGATGACAATCTTGCCAGAACGGTGGTCATCGATCTCTTCGAACTCTCCGATGTAGCCTGTAATGAAACAATCACAACTTTCAGTTAGTCACCGCTTCACTCGATTCGTCCCACTCTACTTCGACCATCGCCAGCAACAGCTGGCCATAGTCGGCAAGGGTTAGTCGATGTCTCCACCGTCGCGCAAGCAGCTCGAACCCGGCAATGTTGCAGGCTCAGCAGTAGCAGTGTGGTAGAAGGCAGATGGTTTGTCACGATGATATAAACAGCATGCAAGGTGAATACCCCTTGACCACGCCGTGTAAGTACACGTAGTTAATGTACCGAAGCATTAAAAGACAAAGTAGGTAGGAAGATACTACGCTCATCCAGTTATAGACTTCGGATCGGCCCACTAGTGGCCATAATCGATTGCGCCCCGCACTTCCATCTGCCATTCTGCCACTCCTCAACTGGCCCACACTGTTGCCCTTGCTGTTGTTGCTGCCGCTGCTCTTGCTTCTGGGTGACAAAGAACTCTCCCCTCACCATACCGTAGATACATACAAACACAAACACACACAAGTGCGCATGGGTATGCGGGCTTAATGGATTCGGTACTTACCATGCTTTTGCATAACCGACAAGAACTTCACAATGACCTTGGAGGAGGGTCTGATGAGAACTTGACGCTTTCCACGCTTCTCAGCGTTGTTGATGTTCTTAAGGCAATCGTTCAAGACAGAGATTCTGACCATGTTTCCGGTTGTTCACAAGTGATATGAAGTGGCTACATGACAAAAGTTCAGTTAAGTCCGTGTTGCTTTCACTGTAGTCCCTGACGCATCGTCAGTTTCCAAACTCTTCAAGCCAACTAGAGTCTCGCCTCCTTGTCACACTCGCCGCAAGCCCACGCCCACCTCGAGATCTGCTTTGATGTTGCAGCCAGAAGGTCAGCGCGGGGAGGCAACTTGTGAGCAAGCAGTGCGATTCATAGATGTCTCGAACCGCTTTCGCAGTTCTTTGAATGCCCGGCATGAGTGTTGCCCGATTAATAGGACAATTCATGAGGCATATAACCGGATGAAAAGCAAGCTTTCAATTGGCGGTCGGCAATCACAGTTACGGAGCCCAACCTCAGTCAGAGATCCACCGAATAGGGTTTCTTCGGACCTTGGTGAGCGCCAACCGGCCAACCGGATTCTACGATGTTGAATTTGATGTTCCTTCGGGGACACTCATGCGGGCTTTCATTCTATGAACTCTGTTCCGTGGACTGGCTCTCGGATTGGGTTGTAAGGGCCCATGAAATTGATTACTAACCTGTGGAGAAGGTACCGCTGGTGTAAGAGATGGTAAACCAACGTTTGATCGCCCCTTATATGGGGGAAAATTTTATTCACCCCTGAAGAATGGGAATCTCAAGGGGCACCGATTTACAGGGTTATGGAATTTGGTATATCCATCCAATCAAATCTCGGAAGCGAAATGCATTTATGGGATTATAAATAAATATGGGAACGCGAAATTAGTTGGTGTGTCAGCAATCATGTCAACAGAGGAAAATGGCCTGAGGTTACAAAATTCTGGAGCATTTGTATGCATGCATTTAGTAGGTGAATCGGAAATCAAGTCTATCACTTCCGACATCCTTCGTGGTATCGAGATACTCCTGTCTGGCTTCCTCCGACATCGCATTCCATCGTTGCTCTCTTTTACGATTGAGGAAGATGTAGTGGTATCTTTGCGCAATGAAGAGTATGATGGTAAAGAATGTCAGCCCGATATTGATCCAGTTCCCCCGATGGAATCGGGGCTTATCGTCGTCCCGGTAGATTTGACTGCTGAGGAGCCCATTGATGTTCACGGACATGATATACATTGCCAACGCCATTGAGCGCTTCCCCATGGGTGCTACGTTTTCGGTGAGCCAAGCTGCATTGATAGGATGCCATGATGGCCAGCCTACAGTGAACACGATCACTGCGTACAAGGACCACCGGTTTGTGTTATCGGGTAAGAGCTCGAGGCAGAATAGTCCAACCAGAAACCAGACAGTTCCGGCAACTCCATGCCATGCCCGGTCTTTCACACGATCACTGTTTCGAGTGAGTGCCAACATGACCAAGAACTTCAGAAAGTGCGCCGGGATGGTAAGCAAGTTGCTGATCACTGTGCTGAAGCCTAGACTCTTGATCACTAGTGGCATGTAGGATGTGACTGGAACTGGGGCTGTCAATCCAAAGAAACCGATGAGGAGATGCCCCCAAATGCGTGTATCTTTCAATGCAGCTAGCAGCTCAGTGTTCTTGACTCCTTCTCTGCGGCCAATGGCTTTGCTAGGATCATCTCGGATCAGGCGGGTTACCAAGATGCTGACCTCCCTGTCGTCAAACCAGCCGTTTTTTCCTCTCAAGAGGCCCTTGGTTCTGGCTGGGCCCTCCGGGAGATAGAAGAAGGTGACGATTGCGACAAGCACAGTGCCAATGCCATCAATCAGGAACAGCCATTGCCATCCTTTGAGACCGGCAACGCCACGTAACCTCAGGACTCCGAATGAAATCAGTCCAGAAGATGCGTCGGCCAGGGCCAATACTCCCCAGAACCAGGACAAACGAGTAGCTAGTTCCTCTTTGGTATAGTATGTGGTCATGTAGAGAATGATGCCAGGAACGTAACCAGCCTCGGTCAGGCCAAGGAAAAGACGCGAGAGAAGGAAGGAGGTTTTGTCATGCATGAATGTCTGAGCCCAGCTCACGGTGCCCCACAGAAACATCAGGAAGGGGATCCATCTCTCGGCACCAACCTTGCGAATCACCATGTTCGAAGGGATCTCCAGACTTACGAAGGACAGAACAAAGATGATGGTGCCGAGGTTCACCACGTCAAGGGTGATCCCAAGGTCATCAATGAAGTTGTCAGTTAGCGCGTTCGACACATTCCCCCGATCCAATTGCAAGAAGAAGAACATAAGACCTATCCAAGTCATTACGCGAATATCTATTCTGCGTACCAATCTCTTCTCTTCCTCCTCTTCCCAGGTGATTTTGTGGTCATACCCTTCTACATGACTGAGTCGTTCATGTTCCACCGATATGATATCAGTGATGCTGTCGCGAGGATTCTTTTTCTCCACAGGCATTTGCTTGATTTCAGACCAAGAAGGCTGTATGGTTTAGGGTCAGGCGCTGATGTTCTTATACGTGAGCTCGGGCTCCAAGTGGGACAAGCCCAAGTCTTCACCGAATAGAAAGTGGATGCCACTCAAGCGAAAGGTAGCGTCAATTCGGAACAATCTCACCTCAGTACGTATAGTCAAACGCAATGAGGATGCAGAGATACTTGTTTCAACAAGAAGTGCAATATGCCCCTCATGTTGCAACATTCGATGAGCGTGTCCTGGGTCCGATGGTTGGCTGCTATCTTCCGATCAAGAGAGTCTGCCATCTCGCTAGATGATCTCTAGACCAACCATCGCTTCTGTCAACTATTGCATCATCCCATTCGACTATGGACCGGAGAGGCGTGGTGATTTAATGGGATCGCAATTATGCCATTAAGCTGGTATGTGATGTTTTTCCGCTTATCCGTCGAAACCTGGATCCCACATCAAGCGGAATAAGATCACGCAGCGTACACAAAAGTGGCCAGTCGTTGAATGTTTCCATATGAGTTAATATAGTTCTTCACAACTTCAAGGTTGTTACTGGCTACCAAGATTACACACAGTGACTCAATTCCTATTTGCACACCAGATGGAGTGCTATTCTGCTAGCTCACGCTCACTGTTGTCACATCCTGATCTTGCCTGATATGTCTGCCATTGTTCTTTACTGGCTCTGAAGATTGCTGGCAGCTTGCTTCGCTCTTGGTGCACAGGTTGTATCTGTAAAATATTGTAGGAAGTAGACTATCTCACAGTTGTCAGCTTCAATGTATAGCACATCTTATTCGTGATTCCCTCATTGGCTTCGCGAATATGCCAATAGCGCTTATAAGGGGTTTACCAGGCGCCAAATCTTATCGATGCTGGGTTGGAAACTGCTGAGCTTCTGAGGGAGTCCGTTGCCCTAGTTTCTTATCATAATGATATTAATGGCTAGATATGAGTTCTACAGCGGATCCTTAGATTTGCTTCGAAACACTCTCCACCTCATTAAGATATACCCAAGTGGCCTTATCCATATAACTTGCAATGATTTGGCGCTCGTTGGATTTCATTTTTATATACACATTGAAATGGATATTTAGATATGCGTATATCAAGAGTTCACTGAACCATCTATTAAGTAGTTGCTACGTATATAGCATACCGATCAGAATGTTGAGATAATGAACGATTATGATGCTATCCATTAAATGGATGCCGTATTTTAACTATATACCTGGTGCGAATCTGCAGGTGGATTTCTGCATTTGGAATATTGTACCAGAGCAATCCTTACCGAAATCTACGTCTACAATGCGTTAGCTGATCGGTCCCATTCTCTCTCGATGTAGTAGCAGTGCTCCGTAGACTACACGCAGGGCTGCCATCCACCGTATGCATTGGTTCAACAACCTCTACACAGTTCCAATTTGCTTACATATCCTTAGCCCTGGTTCCTGGAAAGTTGGAATCAGAGTTTGAGAACTTTCCAAGCCACAAAACTGGCCATTCCATTCTGAAGAGAGATCATCATACACTACACAATGCGTTCCGGACCAGCTTCATTGGATTCTTGACATATACACGCTGTATGACTGTATGAAGGTGCTGCGGAAAGATTGGAGGTGGGAAATATCAATGATGTTTCTAGCAACTCTTGGTATCTAGTACATACTCTACCGGAATGATGTGGCACTCGAAATTTATATAATTTAACTTGCACCGAAATCTCAATTTAGTCTTCGAATATATATGTTAAAATACGTTCTGTGCAGAGGTGCTTATTATCAGGGTGGGTGATAGGTTCAAGCGCTAACTGATGTAGTGAATGCGATGGCAGCAAGGGAAGATGGGCCGAAGTTACAAAATTCTGGAGCATTTGTATGGATGCATTTAGTAGGTGAATCGAAAATCAAGTCTATCACTTCCGACATCCTTCGTGGTATCGAGATACTCCTGTCTGGCTTCCTCCGACATCGCATTCCATCGTTGCTCTCTTTTACGATTGAGGAAGATGTAGTGGTATCTTTGCGCAATGAAGAGTATGATGGTGAAGAACGTCAGCCCGATATTGATCCAGTTCCCCCGATGGAATCGGGGCTTATCGTCGTCCCGGTAGATTTGACTGCTTACGAGCCCATTGATGTTCACGGACATGATATACATTGCCAACGCCATTGAGCGCTTACCCATGGGTGCTACGTTTTCGGTGAGCCAAGCTGCATTGATAGGATGCCAGAATGGCCAGCCTACAGTGAACACGATCACTGCGTACAAGGACCACCGGTTTGTGTTATCGGGTAAGAGCTCGAGGCAGAATAGTCCAACCAGAAACCAGACAGTTCCGGCAACTCCATGCCATGCCCGGTCTTTCACACGATCACTGTTTCGAGTGAGTGCCAACATGGCCAAGAACTTCAGAAAGTGCGCCGGGATGGTAAGCAAGTTGCTGATCACTGTGCTGAAGCCTAGACTCTTGATCACTAGTGGCATGTAGGATGTGACTGGATGTGGAGCCATCAATCCGAAGAAACCGATAAGGAGATGCCCCCAAATGCGTGTATCTTTCAAAGCAGCTAGCAGCTCAGTGTTCTTGACTCCTTCTCTGCGGCCAATGGCTTTGCTAGGATCATCTCGGATCAGGCGGGTTACCAAGATGCTGACCTCCCTGTCGTCAAACCAGCCGTTTTTTCCTCTCAAGAGGCCCTTGGTTCTGGCTGGGCCCTCCGGGAGATAGAAGAAGGTGACGATTGCGACAAGCACAGTGCCAATGCCATCAATCAGGAACAGCCATTGCCACCCTTTGAGACCGGCAACGCCACGTAACCTCAGGACTCCGAATGAAATCAGTCCAGAAGATGCGTCGGCCAGGGCCAATACTCCCCAGAACCAGGACAAACGAGTAGCTAGTTCCTCTTTGGTATAGTATGTGGTCATGTAGAGAATGATGCCAGGAACGTAACCAGCCTCGGTCAGGCCAAGGAAAAGACGCGAGAGAAGGAAGGAGGTTTTGTCATGCATGAATGTCTGAGCCCAGCTCACGGTGCCCCACAGAAACATCAGGAAGGGGATCCATCTCTCGGCACCAACCTTGCGAATCACCATGTTCGAAGGGATCTCCAGACTTACGAAGGACAGAACAAAGATGATGGTGCCGAGGTTCACCACATCAAGGGTGATCCCAAGGTCTTCAACGAAGTTATCGGTCATCGCGTTCGACACATTCCCCCGATCCAATTGCAAGAAGAAGAACATAAGACCTATCCAAGTCATTATTCGGATATCCACTTTTCGAACCAGCCTCTTCTCTTCTTCTTCGGTCCAGCTAACTTCTGGGTCGTAACCATCAACATGATTGAACCTTTCATACTCTACAGTGAGGATGTCAGTGTTACCCTCGTGTGGAATCTTTTTCTCTAGCGTCATTGGATCAATGGTTTGAATACTGGAAGGAGAGCTATGGGCGTCCTTATATGTAGTTTCATCAAGTAGGACAAGCCATAGTCTATCCCTGACAACCATCAAAGCGAAAGGTAGCGTCAGTTGGTAGTGATCTGACCTCAATGGACTCTACACGCACAAAGAATGGAGCCGATACCTGTTTCGGCTGGTGCAAATATTCTCTCCAATTCGCAACATCCGGCCAAAAAGTACGAAGTGAGCTGCCAACACACTCTGGTGATTCGATGGCATTTGAATTGTGCCATTGAGCCTGAAAGTGATGTTCTCGTTCTCCTCGGATGAAAACCGGTTTTATCTCGATTGAGGTTCAATGCGGTCAAGATCCCATGGCCCACCATTACACAAACCTTTGGCTATCTCCATTAGAGTTACCCTCGTAGATACCGTTATCCATGATGGGTCTCTCATTTCATTATCATCGTGTGTAAAGCGCCGGTGCCACTCTATTATATGCAATAACCATGCTTGTTAGCAATACGCTTGATGCCGAAGCGTGATACCGATAACTTTAATCATGCCCTTCATTGATCCTAGCGCTCCAACTATGCTGCCTCTGATATCTAGTAATCCTAGTTTAACTTCCCAAATCAACGATTTTACTCCTAGTCTCCGGGCAACACCTTGTATATTTCATCACTCAGCCTGGCCAAAATATACATACAAGAATTTTCAGCCAAAGTGATGAGCTTTGTCTTGAAGTCCTTTCATCAAATCTGCTGAATCGTGGTCACATTAGCGCAGTAGATGACATATGCTGCGGCCAAGCATCTCCTCTGGTACCTGGAGCTCAGCTTGATGCTGGAGCAAGGAGCACAAGCTACTAAAGGTTGACTTCCCTGCTTATAAAACGGTGCTTGTTAAGTATAGATACCGCCCAGAAACTTGACATTAAATGCACTGGCATACATACATATTACGGATTGTTAGATACTTCAAGATGCAGAGCTCTGGATTAGATATATCCCTAAGAAAAAAATTGAGAAAAGGCCAGCAGAATACCGTCATGATATCCACTGAATTCCAAGCTTCTCAAAATCGACGGCTCCCAATATCTCAGGTACAAGCTGCTGGGCAGACAAGCAGACATATTTTCCGGGAGGAGACTAGGCCAACTAGCATTCATACCGAATTTGGTGATCAACTGCTCGCTACTTCTGCCAAAAATTGCAAATGAACATTTGAAGGAAAACCACCACCTGAATATCACCAGAATACCGGCTGAAAATCAGATGAATTCCAAGTTTGAGATTTTTCTTAGGGTATTCTTATTTTTATCAAATAAGAGTTCTGATGCTGTTGCTCACAGAGGGAATATCACTACCTGGCATGAGCTTGTACTAGAGTGTCGGGAGCCATAATAACCTTTATTGCAAATTTAGTATCCAAGAATATGCAGACACCTGGAGAGAATGAAACAGAACAAGACCCTATTAGCAGTAATTTGATTCCGCAGGCAGATCTAATCTGGATCAGCTATCAAGATCTCATCAAAACACTGTTGCAACAGCTGCACATTGGAGCTACTACCTTACTCAACAGTCTCATGATGTAAGCTTGTGTTTTTTCATGTACATTTGGTAATTAGACCTAAATGCTCCACAAGCTTAATCAGTTGAATCCTATTCTATATATCTAAGGGTGCTTTATCACACATGCCTTGTTGGTGTTGTAGAAATCTTGAATATACTGGAAGTAATTAGGAGATCAAGTCTACTATTATGCTTTAGTTGGCACTTCATTCAATGTTATGGTGGTATTTATACTTTAGCCCTACCCTAAGATCCCATCAAAAGGTTATCACAAGATTCAAATCTCATGAACAAGTGGCATTGCTGCCATTAGGACCATACGTAAACCATTTGAAAAACATTGTGCCTTGGATTTCACAAATGGCTTGGTCAAAATTTTCATCACAACAGCCCCCAAGTTGCTTTTGATTGGTTCTCTGCCATTTCTCTCACTTTCTGATCCCAGTCACTGAGTTGATTCCTACATATGTGTACATTGATGCACTATTGCCACTCTTTCTCACTCCATACATGCAGACTCAACCAGTGCTCTTACTCTTCATGCATACAAATTGGTTTGTGTCTGCTGATTCTTCAGTTGTAACTCAAACATAGACTGTACCTACCAATATAGTGTTGTAAGAGTCTTGGAGATATTGGAAGTGATTGGGAGGACAAGTAGATCATGTGTTTTTCACTTAATGATTTATTGTATGTAAAAGTAGTATTTATACTTTTACATGGTCTTGGCAAAACAAACATGTAGAATAGGTTAAGGAAGGTCCCAAGTGTTGTAAAAATTGAATTCCACCTAAATATTCACCTAGCTTAGTCACTTAATTCAGTACCTTCACATCCCAGAGAACACCAACCAAATTCCCTGCCAGGATTTACTTAGAATATTTTCACAAAAATACCAGGTACCCAGAACATGAAAATTCTCAAAGTTGTCCATACAGCCCCAATCTTTGCACACATGCTCTTGGGACCTTCCTTAACCTATTCTACATGTTTTTTATGCCAAGACCATGTAAAAGTACAACTACTACTTTTACATTCAATAAATCATTAAGTGAAAACCACATAATCTACTTGTTCTCCCAATCACTTCCAATATCTCCAAGACTCTTACAACACTAACTACCAAGTGTGGAAGGTGAAGATGAAGATGCTGCTACAAGAAAGAGGCCATTGGAATATTGTCATGGGAGAAGAATGCCCTCCTAAAGATGTGGTTGCAGAAGCCTTAAAGTACCAGAAGAAAGAACTAAGTGCCTTTAACTGCATTTGCCTTAATGTACAGGACAAATTGCTAATTCAATGCTCAAGAACAAAAATGGCAAAGAATGCCTGGAAGGCATTAGAAGGCACCAACCAGTCATGTTCAGCTGCTAAGAAAATGTATCTAAGACAAAAATTCTTAACTACAAAGATGCTGCCAGGAGAAGAAATGAAAAATCCAATTAACAGAATTACCCTGCTGGTAGATGAAATGGAATCTGTGGGCATACCAACCACTGATAAGGATGTGATAGTTACTATCCTGAATAGCCTGACAGAGAAGTTTCAGGGCCTTGTATCAGCCCTAGAGTCCAGAACTGAAGCTTTCATCTTAAATTATGTATATGGAAGGCTCCTGGATGAAGAATTAAGAAAATCAAGCACCAATAAGAAGGAAGAAGAAAATGCATTAATAACCAATAATAACCAACAAAGAAGGTAACCAAGACCTTACAAAGGCAACAGCAGCCTGTTTTGCAACTACTGAAAAAAGAAAGGACACACATCAGTCTGGTATCTCAAAAAGAGAGATAATCAGCAAAAGAAGCCTGAATGTGGAAATGCTGCAACAACTGAAGATAGACTATTCAAATATGCACTAAATATGACCACAAACAAGGATTCTCAGATGTGTCATATTGACTCTGGAGCATCTCAACACTTTACACACAAAAAGTACTTTTACCCAATAGACTTGTTCCATTGGATAGTGCCACATAGTGCCAGCCTGTTTATGGTGCTGGATTGATATGGCACTCTACAGCACTATCTGGCACTATAATCTCTACCATGATGCCAGTGGTATGATACAGTTACTGGTAATTTTACTCAATCTTACTTATGTTGCTCAGAATAGTGCTTTCCTTGCTTTATTCACTCTTCATAATGCTCCAGACACATTTCTCTCAGTGGATGTCTGCTTGTATGAACATACTGTGCATTAATAAGTATCTTAACTATTTTACCTATTCTGCTGTTTTCTCCTATATATGACTTTCCTCTGTATTTACTTGCCAATATGCTGAATCTCTTCAGATATCCAAATGTGTGCTCTACCCTCACTCTGAAATGATTAAATATCTCATTGTAGAGCCTCTGCTTCCTGCTAAGCACACCATTCCTTGGCTTCCTATAAGCTGTAATACATCCTAATCTCTGACAATCCTCTCCTATATAGGCTAAGTCTGCCATACATTTCTCCCCTCTACTGAATTCAGGATGATTCTCTACCCAGAGTGCTTTGTCATGCCTACTTCCAGCAAATGGCCCACTAAACCAGATGATGTTACCTTCAATGTCAGACAGTGCTTAAAACTTCATACAGTGTGCCTTGTACTTGCCAGAATAAAAGTGCCTCTGCCCTCTTGAAGGTCTGTTAATCCTCACTGGGAAGGTATCCAAAATACTCCTGATATGGAACCTGTTGCTGAACACTCTGGGATATGGAAGACTATTGGAGCTTCTGAACCTAGTATTCCAGGCTTGCTCTAAGTCATTCATACCCTCTGCAAGGTGGTTCTCCATTGCTGTCAGCTGGGAATGAAAGCTTCTAGGACTTTTGTTGCCATGGATGGTGGGATGAAGCCTTGTAGGGCATAGTTCTTGTAATAGCAGAGAAGCTTGACAAGGGATCTCCTTGAGTAGAATGGGGTTGATGGTCCACAGTACTTGGAATAGATCTCCTCTAGTGTGTCAAAAGGAAATCCAGTGGTAGTGATGGGATTGATGAGAAAAGACCATTCAGATGAGTAAGTCATATTAAAATTGGTGGATGATCACAAACGTGGTCTGGACCGGAAAAGTTGATGTTGGATCTGTTTGAGTTCTTGCCAAATGATTTTAGTATGGCCCAAGTGTCTATGATGAGCCTTCATACAGATATTTGGGCACAACTGATTAATCTAGCAGAACTAGATACCTCAGAGAGTTGACAAAGATGGAAGAATTTGAGTAGAAAGCTGTGGCATGAGTTCTACATCAAGATGCCAGCCAATGTATGTATAAAGATATATAACAAGACAAGTATTGAAATCAAGAATGAGCTGAGAGTGAGGGGATTTGACAAAGAAGCCATGCGGGAACAATTTTGCACGCAATTTGCACAGTATGGGCTGGACGCGTCCGTTTGTGCCTCAACTTTGGGAACCAAAGAGATTTTGAATGAGTTTTTGCCTCAAATGACTAATGTACTACGTGATATATTAGTAGAGCTAAGTGGCTTCCAAGAGCAATATATACAGGACTCATCCAGGCAACAGCTCCAAAGTATCAGACAGAGGGTAGTGAATACCTTGAGGAATCAGATGGTGAGCTTCAGGAGGAAGAATACAGACCGCAAGCAACATTGTCCAGATTGCGCCAGCACGTCTTGCTGGATTCCCTACCATCTCTTGCAACCACAGCGTGCCGGTGCACGTCAGTCCAGACCACACCAACACCCTTTACCAGAACGCCCTGCATCAAGCCAACACGCATTGAGTCAATGCACATTGGGCCAACGTGTGCGCTTCAGAGCAAAACTACAAGAACTTGCCAAACTGCTCATTTAGACACAAGTCCATTGGAGCGGACCAAGTTGCGTCAACATGCAGCATCACATCAAACTCAGCCAAGGGCCATCTCAACATGTCAAGGTGTGCCTGTGCGTGCCGTTTTGCCTGACCATCAGCAAGTTACTTCTGGTGAACTGACTGATGATGACCAACATGAAGTGCCTCAACCACCGGAGCCCTTAGCAAGTAAAAGAATGTGTTAGCACATGGCACTACAGGCCAGTTCAGTTGGTCCAGTTGGAGCAATTCAGCGCGGTGTGGTGGTGTATAAGTCCAAGGGAGAGATACATCCAACACTTCTCAAGTGTTTTGTGTGTGGGGTGTTCACTGGGTGCGATAACCTCTGGCAAAAGCTTGCTAGGAATACTTGGGTTCTGTCTCTAATCTAATGTGAAGGGGAATAAAGCCACAAGCTTGTCAAGGGAAAACTATTGAGCTACAATCCCCAACTTAGTTGGCGTCTTAACAAAAGTATGTGCTGGGTTCAGCGTCCTTTGAGATGACAATGTACTAAAGCTTCCAAAGTCAAAACAACTGTAAACTCCACCAGCAGGGACTTGATAAGAATGCAGCTGTGGTCAATAGTTACAAAGACAGAAAAGTATCTTTGCCTGTACAAGAACAAACTTGGGAAAGAATCAAATATAATAAAAGATACCTACTCTGAGTATTCCTCACAAGTAGTGCCTCCAAGGTCAGTTGGCTGTCAGCGCGGTTTCCTGGGAGTGTCCTGTGGTCTAGGGTTGGAAGTTCAGGTAGCAGCAGGTAGCAGTGATCACACTAATCAACAAGTCGGTATATTGATAAAAGGGATGATGATTTATTGTTGAGGGATAGCCTCCCCTATATACTTTTCTCACTGGCTAAGTGATTACTAATCATGGTGTTCCAGAAGGTTCCAGAGATCAATAGAAATCTTAATGACATCAGAATGACCTAAGAATGTTCTAAGTAGGTGCCGGAAGGTTCTAAGAGGCACAGCACATCCAACCAATGAGGAATCAGTATTCTGAAACCTGCGTAACATGGGGATACCATATATGGTATGGAAATGGTAGGGATGGTGACACGGGCTGATCATGTGTCACGGGTACTGGCGCGGGTACTTGCTCAATATAGAAGTACTTATAGCTAGTAGTCTTACATAAAGTGAGGGTTAACTTATGCAATAAGGTAAGCAGGTGTGATAGTCAACCGGCTTATGGGATAGTACTGATTGGGTAAGACAAATGGGATAAAACTAAAATAAGTGTAGTAGAGATATAGGGAAGTAGAAAATAAGGGAATGAGCACATCTGTCAGTGGGTGTCACTGTCACCCCACTATATCCACCCCCCTCTCAGCTTTGAACTTGGGTCAAAGCAAACTAATCTTGATGTGCAAAATTCCTATGCTTGAATAACTTAAGTCGATTTCCAGCAACTGGTGCTCTCAACTGGGTGTTGTCAAGCTCAGATATGTAATAACTTCCATTTCCAATCACTTTGGAAATGAGGTAGGGGCCAGTCCATTTGTTGTCAAACTTCCAACTCCATTGCTTGTCCAAGGTGGAATCATAGAGTAATACTGGGTCTCCTAGTGATAGTGGTTTTGGTCTTGTTGGGTGTGATTTGTCAAAGGGCACCTTGTTCTTTAGTCGTGTATCCTTAAGTTGTTCAGCAGCTCTGCTGATATTCAAGTCATGGTGATCAAGTTGCTGTATGCGAGTTGCAAGGAGGTCTTCAGTCTGCATATTGGATCTCCAATTCAATGAGTTCCAAGTGACTGTGTTTAACTCAACTGGTAGTATGCAGTCATGTCCATAGAGTAGCTTGAATGGCGATAATCCAGTTGTCCTCTTAGTAGTAATTCTATCTGCCCAGAGTGCTAGATGTAATTGCTGTGGCCACAGTGTTGTGTTATTCTCACAGGTCTTGACAAGAGAGTTCACCAATGGTCCATGTCCTCTCTCTATCATTCCATTGGCTTGAGGGTGGTAAGCTGTTGTAAAAGCAATGTGTATCTTGTACTTTGAGCACAACTCCTGGATCATTTGGGATGTCATCTCTCCTCTGTCAGCAACAAACTGTCGGATGCAGCCAAATCTGCAGATGATGTCTTCAAGTATAAATCTCCATATGGTATGGCTCTTGTTGTTGGGCAAGGCTCGAGCCTCTGCCCATCCACTAAGGTCATCTCTAGCAACAATCAGGTACTTTTTTGATCCAGCTGTTGGCATGTGGACAAGGTCAATACCAACCTTTTGCCATAGACAGATTGTGTAAGTAGGATGCAGTGGTTCTTCATAACGCTTTGAGGATCTCTTCTGGCAGGCTACACATGACTCAACAAAGTGTTGGATATCATAGTACATGTTTTCCCAGTAGTACCTCTGAGCTGTAGTATTGTATGTGGCTTCTCGTCCTCTATGTCCTCCTGGTTCTCCTTGGTGGATACTTGTCATGATGTTCAGTTGCTCTTGAGGGGTAGTGACTACTCTTCTTGGCATAAGTCCAGGTTTCACTCGCTTAAAGAGAAGATCATCTTTAAGATAGTAGTGGTGTGCCTTCTTCCTGAGTTTTCTAAACTCCTGAATATCCATCCAACTAGGTTTCTTAAGTGTCCTTAGATATTCCTTGATCAGACTCCAGGTAGTTCTCTCTTGGTCTTTGATGGCAATCTGTCGGATCTCTGCATCAATAATATCATCAAAGTGAGGGTCCAAGTCTTCAAATAATTGTGGTCCCTTCCTGGAGAGTGCATCAGCCACAACATTTGTCTTGCCAGGGATATGTTTGACCTCAAAGTCAAACATTTTCAGCCATGCCATCCATCGGTTTGTGGCATCATCAGGTAGGTCAGGCTTGTTGATCAATCCTATCAGTGGCTTGGCATCTGTCTCCAGGATAAAATGTGTCATGTAGAGTTGTGACTTCAGTTTCCTCAGCATCTT
>MCFE01000703.1:0-43814 GCA_002104905.1 Basidiobolus meristosporus CBS 931.73
GGTAGGATTCTTCTGCAGAGCATCTGTTTCATTTGTCATTGCTTCTGATTGTCTTTGTTGATAGCAATTGTGGCCCTTGTGATTAGTCATTGTAGGCTTTCCAATTCCACACACAACTGAGTCATGGTCAATGGCAATCTTGATGGCTTCTTCAATAGTCTGAGGTCTTCCATAATTCACTTCCTTGCAGGTTCTTTCTTTCAATCCATCAATGAAGTATTTCACTTGATCCAGGAGGTCCATTCTTACAATTTGTTGAAGTAGACATCTATATTTATAGATGTACTCTTGAACCATTCCTTTCTGTCTGAGTGTCTTCAACTTACTTCTTAGTAGTGTTTGCTGGTGTGGATGTTCAAAAGCATCCTGAGTTTCCAGCATAAACTCATCCCAGGTAGAGTTTGTAGAGCATCCCTTCATGGAGGCTGACCTGATTTTGCTGTGATACCACTGTAAAGCTGCACCTGCCAGGTAACAGGCAGCATAGTATAACTTGCTTTCTGGAGTAATTCCCTTAGCCTTGAAAGCTTCTTCAATGTGGAAGAGCCAGGTTCTCAGGTTTTCATTGACTCTACCATGGTACTTCACACTAAAGCTGCTCTTGATAGGGTTTTGCTGGCTTTGGGCCATGGTAGTCATTCCTTGTTGCTGCTAGGCCAGGATTTGCAACATAACATTCTTCCATTCTTGATTTTTGGACATCTTGAGGGAGCTTCTTCTTTCTTCAGGAGGGAGGTTTCTGATTGTTGCTGCCACCAATGTTACAAGTCTTACTATATGAGTTTCAGAGGAATAGGGAGTTTGGCTAGTAATTTTTTCACTAAAACTTGCACTGATATTTATTGAGGTTACCGCAGCTCCTTATGTACACTTCACCAGATCAATTGCTGACTAATTGTATTTCCTAACATAGGTTGCAACTGATGACTCATTGGATTGCATCATCATCGCCCAATCAGATCACACTTAATATATCATTTCTGTCTGATACAGATCTGCTGACTGCCTTGCTGACTAGCGTTACTGATATGATAGATAACACTGATATACTGATAGGCTAATCATATGGCTCATTGATTGACTAAAATCTGATCTAACTTCTACATTCATGCGGTAAATCATAACACTTGTCCAAAGCTGGCACTCTGCAGGCAACCTGATGCTTCTTTCCTGCTTGTTTCAAGCACTTTGCACATGCTGTGCTAGGCTCCTGAGGTTACTGCTGGTTTTAATCACTTCCAGGCCCTTCACTGATACTTCGACTAGGTGCATCTTGAGTAGAACTATGCTTTTTCCTTCATCTATGTTGTGCTAGTGCATCTGTGTCTGCCTGCTTTTTCCTTATTGGCAATCTCCCAGCTACCTGATATCTCTTTGATGCTTGTTTGGAGCTTGTTGCCTTGCTTGTAACAGGCTCTTGAGGTGCCACTAGTTTTTAGCCATTGCACCCTTGTTCTTCTGCCTTTGATAGTTTCTGCTACCCTTGAGATACTTTGCTAGCATACCAATACTGGCCCAACATATGTTTGCTTGCTTGAATCCAGCATAATGCTGTTGAAACAAGTCAAGTGCATTCTACTTAACCTTGAGTTCCTGATGGTCCTGCGGAATGCCAGCCTCAAGGTGTTGGCATGCTAGACTTCTCACAGCCTCTTGCATATTAGTCCACTCTTCATCATTGAAGTCAATGACTTCACATATCCTCAATGTCATTTGATTTTCAGGCTATAGGATTAACACTAAATCTTCACCCTCCCATGCTGTGATAAGTTTTTCTATAGGCTTTTTCTTTGGGTACCGTTGTTGTGCCTCAAAGGCTGTATGGTGCTGCACTGGTGTTACATTGGGAAATGGCTCAATTCATGACTGTGACATTGAGCTGCTTGAGTTCCTTCATTGCAGCAAATATACAACATTCTCTGCCTGGGATATTGATTGCTCTACACCTTTCACCACACATCCTGTTTCTGGACTATTTCCTGATTTCTCTGAGCCATTGCTTCTATCCTATCAGTTGCTGCACCTAGTTGCCTCATTAATGCTTTGGTATGGGCTGATAACATAATGCTAATACAGGTGGTGATGATGTTATGATGGCCACTTACTGGTCTTCAGCATTGGTATGGAAGTGAGTAAAACCAAAGGGGAAATAGTGTTACATATACATGTGTATGTGATGCCGCAACTTTATTGGTACTGCTTACTAAGATGGGCCATCATTGAATATTTTACTCATGTAGGTGCAATATCTCAAATACAAGACTATCTTAAATTCACATGAGTATTGACAAAAAAGTGTTATAAGAGTGTAAAGTTGTTGAGTGTCATACTGTATGCTCCATGGACAAAACTACATTGATTTAATGCTGTAAGTGAAGAGAAAAAAGTACATGTGACTATTGCAGCTAGTCTCTCAGCCATGAAGCATGCAGATAGCATAGGAAGTATTACAAGGATCATGGCCAGTGTTTTCCCCCATAAGTCATATTTGACTACTCACCAGTCACTAATGTACCAATAATATCTTGCCAGCCACTTGATACTTCTATAACAGCACCTGGCCATACTTGTCACCTTGTGCAAGCTGAGTCAGGTGAGCTTGTGACACCTTTAGGCTCACCCCAGCCTTCTGAATATGGCATATAGATTGATAGCTTTAAAGAAGTGGGCTCATTGATGTATGGTGAGTGTATATCCCCTCACCTGATGAAAAATAACTTGGTCCTGCAGGTGGATCCAATTCCAGATCAGCCATCAGGATTCTGTTAAGAGACCATCATAATACCAGCAGCTTGGAATTAGCAACCCTCTTAACAATCTTATGATGGGATCATAATGGTGTTTTGCTACTTTTACTACCAACTAAAGTGATAAAGCTTGATGGAATTTGATTGGTGCTGGGACAAAAGTTGCATGGTATTGTTACGGTCTTATTACACTCTACAACTATTGTAAATGGATCCAACTGGCCAGGACATGTGAATGTCTTATATGGCAAGAAACTCAACAGTATAATAACTAGCTCACAGCAAGACTCTAATGGCATCATATTGGCAGTATGGTGGCCTAAGGCGGGTTCTGTATGATGCTACTGTACCAATTTACTAAACAGTAATTCCTTTTTCTACCTCCCCCTTTATAATTCACATATTCCACTGTATAATAACCCCTCTTTATTTGCTTACCCACTAATACTTTGGGTATTCCACATATATTTTGAATCAAAATAACTATGGCCTCCTGCTTACTAACCTCTACAAACATGCACACCTGCCACAATTGACATATTTCTATCACCTGAGCTTTGCGGCTTTTTAGTGTGATACATGCAAAGCTGCCATATACCTTGTATTGCTGGTAACATACACATCTTGCCAACATATGCTTGGCTGCAGCCACTTCTGCCATGTATACCTCCTTAATATTGGCAAAGAACTTCTTGGTATTTAGCAATTATATTCCTTCTCACTGCTGGATTCTAGTCCCCCATATAGGTGTGCTCTGGCTCTTGTTTGTGTGAGCTCCATACTGAATAGCGTAGAAGTTGGCTTGGGACCAAGAGATATCCGGCATATCTTGGTAAAGTTTTCCCAATAAAAATTAGCTGCTTGTTGCACCCAACCCAACTTTGCATGACTCAACTGATTACCCATCCATTGGGGCTGCTTAACTCTTTAATGCCACAGACATAGGTGTCTCCATGTACACATTTGTCCTCAGTACTTTCAGCTTGTTCTGGCTGTCCTCCATGCGCAAACTCATCACATCCATGATGGACTTGAGGGTAATATTCTTGATGATATTGGGATATGGTAGCACCTGCAACTTGACTGGTCTTCCTCTCTCCCCACACATCTGCTCTATAGGAACTTCCAAGAGGTGAAGCAAGGCCCAATATTTTCCACACACTGCGCAAGATGAAGTACAAAATGGATACCGTGGCAGCAGAGATCTAAGCATTCAGCTTTATATTTGTAGTATAACCGCTCAAATCCTGTAATAAACTCCTTGCACAATAGCTGCAGATGTGTCAAGTTGGCATTGGTGATCTGCTTCTGGATAAATATTCCTATAATGTTCACATATAACTCCCAATGCTTCCAGGGTACTCTTAGTGGGAATGGCTTCAGAATGCCACCTGAATAAATACATATCCAGTTCATCCAGTCTTTGCACTTGTATTGTTGCATACGCATCCAAATGTTGATCGGAGCCTGTGAGAAGTACTTAGGGTAGCAGATACTGTGTAATATCTTGCCAATTTTTTCAAATTTCTCCGGTATCTCAAAGGGCTGATTGAGCTTGAAATGCTCTATGTACAACTTGGTTATCAGTATAGGGTAGTGTTGAAAAGCAAATGTATTGCTCCCAGTGGAAAGCTTTTGTTCCAACAGCTACACTCTACCTTAAGTATGTCCAGTTTCCATTTGATTACCTATTCCGGCCAACAGCTTATAGCTTGCCAACTTTGCTGCAATTGCATGCGGACTTCTGTACTTTCTTACTGTGGAAAGATGATGCTCTTAGTGCTGGTGTTTGGATAATAATAATGTGTATGAGTGGTGGAGTAAATCCCCTGGATCTCACACATTTGATAGCAATACCATCCATTGTGCCCAGAAAAACCAGCTATCTTGCCAATGGATGGGTATCTTCAAAGCAGATAATAATATGTGCTTTTACGTAACAGCCATTTACTGTTGTCCTGCTGGAAAGCATATAAAGCTCACTCAGCAATAAATACAAGTAGCTATCCAGGTTGGATGGTGATTTAGACCCAGATACCAGTGAGACTACCATCAGATTATTGCTCTGTTACCATAAGCTGGGTGGCAGATTCAGATTGATGAGAATCAGTGGCCAGCAGGATTTGCTGGTAAAGTACCTGTTTAATGAGAATCCATCAAGTGCTAAGGCAAAGGCCTGGTTATACATATCTTCAAAGTAGCCCTTGCTTCTTAGCTGTTTGCAATATTTGCCATAAAATATATTGGATATCTTTGCACTTGATTGATACTGAGTGCAGTACTGTATAGCTTTGCAATATTTGTTGGACTGCATCAGCTTTGCCAGAGGGGGCTTACTGGAGTATATCAGAAGTGTGAACAATGTTTTCTCTCATTGCTGATGGATTCCTGACAATTTGGACACATTGCAATGGTAGCATTTTTGGATGTTATTGCCATGCAACTGTTACACATGCTGGAATCAGGCCAGTCTCCAGATCATATGTTGCCAGCAGCATGACGGTTGTCTGCTTGTACAATGTACGTGGTAAGTTGAATCCCAGAATGATTTTAGCAAGAAGTAGTAATATATCTTCAAAGCTCCCATTTCTCATTTTAGTGGAAACACACCACTTCTCTAGCCATAACATTACATCATTCACCAGTAGATGGATTACTGGGCTCACTTGGCCCCATAAAGTATCCTTGGCATTTGCTTTAATGGGTGCTGTCTCATTGCATATTGGGATTTGACCAGGCTCACATGTGGTGCTGTTGTTAGGGGAGATAGGCTCACAATCCATCAGTGAACCTTCTTTGTCAGAGCTATCACTCTGCAGGCCATATTCAGAAGGCTGAGGTGAGCCTAAAGGCATCACAGACTCACCTGACTCAGTTTGTGCAAGGTGACAAAGATGGCAAGGTGCAGATATGGAAGTATCAACTGGCTGGCAAGATAATGTTGGTACAGTTGTAACCGGTGAATGGTCAAATATAACTTGTGTGTCAAAACACTGACTGAGGTCCTTATAATGCTTTCTATGCTGTCTGCATGCTTCATGGCTGCAAGGCTTGCTACAATAGCCACATGATCTTTTTTCTCTTCTCTTACAGTGTGGTGGGGTATAGGTCCAAGGGAGAGATACATCCAACACTTCTCATGTTATTTAAGATTGCATCTACTTCAATGCAAGATTTGATGATGACCTGCCATAGTAAGCATTATAAATAAAGTTGTGGCACCACATATACATGTATATGTAACACTATTTCCTTTTTGCCTTGACTCACTTTCATACAGATGCTGCCAAAATAAAGCAAACTTGACTGGTTCTCATCATGCACCGCCACTCATGGCAACAGAAGAACAGTTGGACAACAGCTTGCTTTGACATTCAGTGCAACAAGCCAGGCTACATCTAAAAAAGGCCATGTTAACAGTGTGCCCGCTAAAGGTAATAATATAGACTCTGCAGGCTCTCAGTCTAGTAGGTAATTGAGAACCTCTGCAGACCCACAAGCTGACTGTTATGCTCAGGCAGATGAGAATGTAGCAAACACAGTATCCTCAGCTGAAGACCAGCAAGTGGCCATCACAGCTTCACCACCACCTATATTAGCAGTATGTTGCCAGCTCATACTAAAGCAATAATGAAGCAATTAGGTGCAACGGCTGATAGGATAGATGCAATGTCCCAGAAAAATCAGCAAATAGTGAAGAAACAGGATTAGTGGATAACTTGTGCAGAGTAATTAATATTCCAGGTAGAGAAAGCAGCTTCTTTGCTGCAAAGAAAGAACTCAAGTAGCTCAATGTCACAGCCAAGAATTGAGCCATTTTCCAATGTAACAGCACGGGAGCACCATGCAGTCTTTAAGCTCAACAACAGTAGCCAAAGATAAAGCCCACAGCAAAGCCTATCACAGTGTGAGAGGGAGATAATGTGGTTTTTATATTGAAGCCCAAAAGCTGAAAAACATTGAAAATCCATGAAGCTGTTGTGTTTAATAATGAAGAGTGGACTAATATTCTAGAGGCCATAGGAAGTCTAGTAAGCCATCATGTCAAGGCTGGCATACCATGGGACCATCAGGAACTCAAGGCCATGCAGAATACTCTTGACCTGTTGCATGAGCATTGTCTTGGATTCAAATGGGTAAATAGGTTTTGGGCCAGCATTGGTATGCTAAGAAAGTATCTTAAGAATAGCAGAAACTATCAAAGGCAGAAGAACAAAGGTGCCATGGCTAAAAACCAGTGGCTTCCTTAAGAGCCTGTCACAAGCAGGACCAAAAGCTCCAGACAAGCATTGAAGAGACATCAGGTAGCTGGAAGAGTGCCAATTGGGGACAAGCAGGCAGACCTGGATTCAACGGCACAACATTCATCAAGGAAAAAGCATTGTACTACTGAAGAGGCACTCAGTCAAAGTAGCCATTGAGGACCTGTTGGTGATAAAACCAACAGCTTTTACAGGGGCCTGTCACAACTACTCCCAAGAGCTCACAACAAGCAGAATAGAAATGTCATGTTGCCAGAAGAGTGCCAGCACGGGACAAGCTGGCCAAAAGAGATGTGTCAGAGCTGAACTCATCAAGGAGAAAACATAGTTCTTTACAAGATGCACTCAGACAACATAGCAGTGAAAGACCTGTCAAAGACCAAGTAAGGTAAAGGAAAAAATATCTACCCAAGCCTGAGAAAGGGAGACATGCAAAAAAACTACAGTTCTGGTCAATTAATGCTGCAAGCCAGGAGCAGACTGAATCCCTTCATGACCAAGAAGAATTATCAACAAGAAACCAGCTGCTTTCACAATAGTTAAAAGTGCAGCCCATTGAGCTACAGTCCAGCAAGGTAGATGAGTTTGCAGAGAAAGGCAATTTGCCTACTACAGTCTCCACATCCTCTATTTTTGACATAGTGGAGATCCCACTGACAGACAAAGTAGCAATGTCATGAGCTCAAAAGACTATCACAATGCCTTCAGTGGAAGTTTGGAACATCAATAGGCACACCAAGTGGTTGCAGCACTTCTTTGAGAGCAGTGCTCAATAAAATACAATTGAATATTTCAAGGATCTATTGCAAAGACTGGCAGAAGAGGTGATAGACCTTGCAGTGCTGGCTGAAGACCAGGATGTGTGGGAACTGGTGAATGAACCATGGCATAAAGCCATTGGGTCCTGCCAAAGTCATGGAACCAGAGAGTTACAGCAAAAGTACCTATTGAGTAGTGTATTTTAATGGAGTTGCTTGTTGAGTGTGGAGTTGGGCTTAATATAAGTGTAGGGTAGAGCAACTTGTATAGGTCAATATTACTGGCAGTTGAGACACAACTGAAGCTTGAACAGAAATAAAACAATTGGTATGCATGAAATGCAAGAGAAACAATTGAGTCAGGAAGTAAGGAGTGTGAAAAAGAGGCAATAGCCATTCAATGCACACAAATGTAGGTGGTGATAGAGTGTCCAAGATCAAAAAGTGAGCAAATTGGCAGGGAACCAATCAAAAACCACTTATACATTGTTGTGATGAAATATTTTGACCAAGTTTTTTGTGAAATCTGGGGTGCAATTATTTTTCAATGGTCCCAGGACAGTGTCCTAACAGGATTAGTACTTCTTAGTCATGGGACTTTAACTTTGTGACAGCCTTTTGACGTGATCATTACAATAATTTCTCACAGGGTAATAACAGTACCCTGCATGGGCCTGGAACAATTCTGTTATGCTATGAGAGAACACCCAAGGAAAAAAATGCTGAGGATCCCTTATGGAGTCAAGTGAGCCATGTGATATATCTACTGGTGAATGATGTGATGTTGTGGCTAGACAAGTGGCCCTTTTCCACCAATACCAATAATGGGGGCTTTGAGGATTTACTACCACTTCTTGTCAAAATCACCCTGGGATTCAACCTACAATGTGCATGATATAAATGGACTACCTTCATGTAGCTGGCAACATATGAGCCAGAAACTGCCCTGATACTAGCATGAGTTAGCAGTTGCATTGCATTTACATCAGAAAATGGCACCATTGCAAGGTAACCAACTTGTCAGGAATCCACAAGCATTGGGAGAAAACATTGTTCACATTCCAGATATATTTTGGAAATACTCTGTCTAAAGAAGCTCATGCAGTCCAACAAATATTGTGGAGCCATAAAGTACCTTGCTCAATATTGCGCAAGTGCAAATATATCCAATGTATGGGATGGCAAGCATTACAAATAGCCAAGAAGCAAGGGCTACTTTGAAGGTATTTTTGACCATGCCTTTGCCTTGGCACTTGATGAATTCTCATTAAGCAAGTACACTACCAGCAGATCCTGCTGGCCACTGATTCTCCTCAACTTGAATCTGCTGCCTTTTGTATGGTATCAGAGCAGAGATCTGATGATAGTCTCACTGGTATCTGGGCCTAGATCACCCTCCTGCTTGGATAGCCGCCTGTATCCATTGCTGGGTGAACTTTATATGCTTTCCAGCAGAATAACTGTAAGTGGCTGTCATGTCAAAGCAAATATTATTATCTGCATTGGACATACACCAGTCATCAGCAAGGTAGCTGGCTTTTCTAGGCACAATGGATGGTACTGCTGTCAAATGTGTGAGATCCAGGGGACTACTACATAACTCACACATATGGCTATTATCCAGACACCAACACTAAGTACATCATCTTCCTGCAGAGAGAATGTACAGAGGTCTGCATGCAATTGCAGCAGAGTTGGTAAACTACTAGTCATTTGTTACAAGTCTTGGTATAAGAGTTGTAGAGGAATAGGGAGTTTAGCTAGTATTGTATTCACTAAAACTTGAACTGATTTTTATTGAGGTTCCAGCAGCTCCTTATATGCATTTTGCCAGATCAATTGCTGACTAATTGTATTTCCTAATGTAGGTTGTGGCTGATGACTCATTTGATTGCATCATCATCACCCAAAAAGATCCTACCTAATATATCTATTTCTGTCTGATAAGGATCTGCTGATTCATTTGCTGACTAATTGTATTTCCTAATGTAGGTTGTGGCTGATGACTCATTTGATTGCATCATCATCACCCAAAAAGATCCTACCTAATATATCTATTTCTGTCTGATAAGGATCTGCTGATTCATTTGCTGACTAATGCTACTGATTTCATAGATAATACTGATAAACTGATAACCTAAACATATACTAATTGATTTGACTAAAAACTGATCTAACTTACACATTCAAGCGGCAGATCATAACATTCTCCCCTACTAAAGTTGAGAGGGTTCTCCTGAATCTCTTTTCTTATGATACCAATATCTTGATGGTTCAGTATTAACAGCAAGTCTTGCAAGCTTGAGTCTGTCCCTATGCACTAAGTCTTCCCGGATATTGCCTTGTTTGTCCACCAGTTGGTAAGTTGCAAATGGACATTCTCTGATGATCTTGAATGGTCCTGTCCATTGTGGCTCAAACTTCTTCTGAGTGTTGTTTCTTAGCAATACAAAGTTCCCAACTGTCAATGCTTCTGGTGCTATAGTCTTATCAAATCTCTGCTTCATCTTTTCTGCGCTTTGAGATACTTTGGTCTGTGCCTCTTGACATCTTTGTTCCAGTTGTTGGTGTCTACTTGGCTGACTGAGTTCATCTTCTAAGGTGTCTGTAAGTTTTGGTTGTGTGAGATCTCCTGGAATCCTTGGTTCACATCCATAAACTAACTAAAATGGTGATTGCTGGGTGGTGTTGTGTACTCTGACTCTGCATGCAAAGATTGCTTGGTCTATATACTCATCCCATCTACTGACAACTCCATTTGCATACTCGGTCAGCATTTTTCCAAATAATCCATTAAACCGCTCAGTGACTCCATTAGTTCTGGGGTGATATGCCAAGGTTTTCAAGTGTCTGATCTGCTGCATTTCCAGGTAAGCCTCTAATGTCTATGCCATAAAGTTTGCACCTCTATTGGATAAGATCTCCACAGGGCATCCAAACTTCATCAAGATCTCATGGTAAATGAAACTTGCAACTTCTTGTTCACTGGCTATTGGTACAGCTTTAGCAACTGGTCATTTAATGGCATGGTCAATTGCAACTAGGATCCAACGGTTGCATTTCCTGGTAGTTGGCAGTCTTCCAATAAAGTCAATTCCCCATCTCTCAAATGGTCTTACAGGCTCCAAAGGGAAGAGTTCAGCAATTCTTTGTGGCTGGCCTTGATTGATTTGGCAGTTTGGGCATGTTTTTACTAGCTTCTCAATGTCTTGTTTCATTCTGGGCCATCATGCTCTGGCTTTCACAAGGCTATAGATTCCTTCAATCCCAAGATGTCCATATCCATTGTGTAGCTTATGTATTAAATCCAGGCAAGCAACATAAGGACAATAGGCAATAGGGCTTCCATCAACAATTTGGTAGAGTGTTTCATCCTGTACAACAAATTTGCTGGCTTCATCATGGATTATCTTCTTGATATCTTCATCCACCTCATTAGGAATGGCTTGGTCCTCCAAGTACTTTGGTAATAGGCTAGGCCAATCTGATTCATGCACCAAGTTGAGTTGTGCAACTTGATCTAATCTTGATAAGGCATCAGCAACCATGTTGTTTTTTCCAGGGCAGTAGACAATCTCCAGGTCAAATTGCTGAATGTATTCACTCCATCTTGTCATTCTTCTAGAGAGTACCTTCTGAGTAAATATATACTTGAGGGAGGCATGATCAGTCTTCACAGTGCATTTGACTCCTTCAATATAGCATCTCCATGTCTTCAAACAGTGTATTATAGCAAGCATCTCCTTCTCATGGACTGGATAGTTTTGTTCTGCTGAGTTCAGTTTCTTGGATTCAAAGGCAACAAGGTAGTCCTTTCCCTCGTGTTCTTGACTCAGCACTCCACCAATTGCCTAATCTGAAGCATCTGTGCACAGAGTGAACTCTTTTCTGAAGTCTGGTATTCTTAGGCTTGGCAGCTTAGCAAGTTCATTCTTGAGCGTCTGGAAGGCAGTCTCACAAGCTATGTCCCACTTGTAGGTATTGTCTTTCTTGAGGATATCAGTTAAAGGGGCTGCAATACTTGCAAAAGACTTGACAAATCTCCGATAATAGGAAACCATTCCAAGGAATGATCTGAGTTCTGATATGCTATGGGGCTGCTTCAAATTCTTGATTACTTCCACCTTCTTTGGGTCTAAGGTTACTCCTGTGCTAGTCACTAGACTTGTTCCGTTGGATAGTGCCACATTGTGCCATGAGTGCCAAATAGTGCAATAGTGTGCCTGAGAGTCATAGCAGACCTAAACTTGGCCACAGAGTGTGGCATATAGTTCTTCATATTCATGCAAAGCAGCCCCTGTGTTTCACCTACTGTGCGGGAGAAAATCAGTTTTTTAACCTTTTTTTTGGGATCAAAATTGTGCATGACATAATAGAGCACAGACAGACTGAAGATATGCATCTGGTACACAATACCCATGGCACTCTTAATCTAGCCCCACAGGCTTGTAGCATGTCACAAAAGTGCATGGCACTATCTTGGTCCACTGGTACTATCTGGCACTATAAGTCCTTTGTATAGGTTCTACTTTAGGGCTAATATTTAAATATAGTGCCAGATAGTACCAGTGGACCAAGATAGTGCCATGCATTTTTGTGACATGCTACAAGCCTGTGGGGCTAGATTTAGAGTGCCATGGGTATTATGTACCAGATGCATATCTTCAGTATGTCTGTGCTCTTTTATGTCATGCATAATTTTGATCCCAAAAAAAAGGTTAAAAAACTGATTTTCTCCCGCACAGTAGGTGAAACACAGGGGCTGCTTTGCATGAATATGCATAACTATATGTCTCACTTTGTGGCCAAGTTTAGGTCTTCTATGACTCTCAGGCACACTATGGCACTATTTGGCACTCATGGCTCATTGTGGCACTATCCAACGGAACAAGTCTACTATGTGTCCCAGGTATTCAACGTGCTCCTTGAAGAATTCGCACTTGGCTAGCTTGCCATATAGCTTGTTCTCTCTTAGTTTCTTCAAGACCTTTTCAATGTGCACTACGTGATCCTCTTCTGTTGTGCTGTATATCAATATGTCATCCAGGTAGATTATCACAAACTTGTCTAAGTACTCCTGAAAGACAGTCTGCATCAGCGTCATGAATGTTGCAGGGGCATTGGTGAGGCCAAAACTCATGACTAAGTACTCATAATGTCCATATCTGGTCCTGAATGCTGTCTTAGGGATATCTTCTGGTTTCACCCTAATCTGGTTGTATCCTGACATGAGGTCAATCTTGCTGAAAATAGTGGCTCCATTAAGTTGGTCCAAAAGCTCATCAATCCGGGGTATAGGGTACTTATTCTTGACGGTAACTGAGTTCAGGGCTCTGTAGTCAATGCGCATCCTAAGTGTTCCATCCTTCTTTTTCACAAAAAGCACTGGTGCTCCCCAGGGTGACTTGCTGGGCCTGATGTATCCTTGCTCCAATAGCTGATCAATTTGTCTCTTCATTTCCTCCAATTCCAATGGACTCATTCTGTAAGGTGTCTTGCTCACTGGAGGGCTATCTCCTGTGTCAATGGCATGATCCATGTCTCTGACTGGTGGTAGGCTTACAAGCTCATCTGGAAACACTTCTGAATATTTCTTCAAGAGAGTCTGGACCTGCTGGGGTGCTGGGGTAGAGGAATCCCCCTGTAATACCGCCATGAGGAACATCTCGGTACTTCTTCTAAGTGCTCTACATAACTGGGTCTTGCTAAGTTCACTTGTCTCATACATACTGGAATTGACCAAGTTGAAATCCAGCCTGGCAGGTAATAGCTCATAGGTCTTGTTGTCTTTTTGGATCTGAGTAGCATGGGTTCTCCAGCTGATTGATGGATTACAACAAAATAGCCAGGTTTTTCCAAGTACAAGGTCAAACTTGCAGTTCCCAAATATATAAGGCTGTAGGTCTTCTTCATAGTCATTGATCTTCATTCTTACTGGCTGGGTAATATGGTTGATTATGTGGGAGTTCCCATCAGCTGTGGAAACTGAAGTTGATTTGGTAGGTTCCGAGTTGATTCCAGCTTTCAAAGCAAATTGCTCTGACATGTACTCATGCGATGCTCCTGAGTCAATCATGATCTTGGCAGGTACTCCATTGATTACTCCATTCAACTACAATAACTTCCATGAGTTTGAAGTCATTTGGGACAAGTACTCTTCTGTCATATGGAAGGTGAGTTCCAAGTCTTCTTCAAGCTCATCTTCCACATTACTGTGTTCATGGGACTCAATATAGTTGAAGGTTCTTGTTGGCTGGTGTCCATTTCTTCTCTGAGGGCAGTACTTTGCAATATGTCCCTGCTGGTGGCAATTGAAGCAAAGTCCTCTCTTCTTGCATTCTTCTGAGGAGGGATTCTTCTGCATAGCGTCTGTTTCCATTGGTACTGCTTCTGATTGTCTTCTTTCATAATGATTGTAGCCTTTCTGATTAGTCACTGTAGGCTTCACAACTCCAAACATAGCTGAGTCATAGTCAATGGCTATCTTGATGGCTTCTTCAATAGTCTGAGGTCTTT
The DNA here is from genome assembly GCA_002104905.1 of Basidiobolus meristosporus CBS 931.73. NCBI lineage: Eukaryota > Fungi > Basidiobolomycota > Basidiobolomycetes > Basidiobolales > Basidiobolaceae > Basidiobolus > Basidiobolus meristosporus. The sequence continues at coordinate 14,284 of MCFE01000703.1, forward strand.
GGTAATTGACTTCCTTGCAAGTTCTTTCTTTCAACCCATCAATAAAGTATTCAACTTGATCCAAGGGGTCCATTCTTTCAATTTGTCCAAGTAGACATCTGTACTCATAGATGTATTCTTGCACCATTCCTTTCTGTCTGAGTGTCTTTAACTTCCTTCTTAGTAGTGTCTGCTGGTGTGGAGGTTCAAAAGCATCCTGAATATCCGACACAAACTCATCCCAGGTAGAGATTGTAGAGCATCCCATCATAGTAGCTGACCTGATCTTGTTGTGGTACCACTGTAAAGCTGCATCTGCCATGTAAGCAGCTGCATAATGCAACTTGCTCTCTGGAGCAATTCCTTTAGCTTTAAAAGCTTCTTCAATCTGAAAGAGCCAAGTTCCCAGGTTTTCATTGACTCTGCCATGGTACCGGTTGACCTTCACACTAAAGTTGCTCTTGACAGGGCTTTGCTGGCTCTGAGCCATGGTAGTCATTCCTTGTTGCTGTTGCCTGAGGATCTGGAGTAGCTGTTGCTGTTGGGCCAGGATTTGCTGCATGGCATTCTTCCATTCTTGATTGTCTGACATCTTGAGGGTGGTATCTTCTTTCTTCAGGAGGGAGGTTTCTAGTTATTGCTGCTACCAATGTTACAAGTCTTGGTATAAGAGTTGTAGAGGAATAGGGAGTTTAGCTAGTATTGTATTCACTAAAACTTGAACTGATTTTTATTAAGGTTCCAGCAGCTCCTTATATACATTTTGCCAGATCAATTACTGACTAATTGTATTTCCTAATGTAGGTTATGGCTGATGACTCATTTGATTGCATCATCATCACCCAATAAGATCCTACTTAATATATCTAATTCTGTCTGATAAGGATCTGCTGATTCATTTGCTGACTAATGCTACTGATTTCATAGATAATACTGATAAACTGATAACCTAAACATATACTAATTGACTTGACTAAAAACTGATCTAACTTACACATTCAAGCGGCAGATCATAACACATTGGCCAGAATTTGGAATTAACTGAGAACCAGAGATATTCAAGAAAGAGGGTATCTATTGGAGCAAAAGCTTTCCACTGGTGGCAATGTATTTGCTTTTCAACAATATCCCTATACTGATGATCAAGTTGTCCCCAGGACATTTTAAGCCAAATGAGCCCTTTGAGAAACTGGAGAAGTTTGCAAGAATTGACAAGATATTACACAGCTTCTGCTACCCTAAGTCCATCACATGTGCTCCAAACAACATTCATATTCATATGAAACAGTACAAGTGCAAGAGCTGGATGAACTGGATATGTATTTGTTCAAGTGGACTTTGGAAGCCATTTCTACCAAGAGTACATTGGAAGCACTGGGAGTCATTTGTGAGCATTGTACCAATATTTATCCAGAATTGGAGCACCATTAATAACTTGATGCATCTACAGCTTTTGTGCAAGGAGTTTGTAATGGGAAATGAGTGGCTATACTAAATACATAAAGCAGAATGTACAGATCTCTGCTGCTACTGTATCCATTCTCTACTCCATCTTGCACAGTGTGTGGAGAATATTGGGCCTTACTTCACCTTTTGGGAGCTTTCTATGGAGCAGATGTGTAGGGAGGTAGCAAGACAAGTCAAGTTGCAGGTACCATCATACTCCAATTTTATCAAGAATATTGCCTTCAAGTCTGTCATAGATTTGATGAGTTGGCACATGGAGGACAGCCGGGAAGAGTTTGAAAATACTGAGGACAGATGTGCACATGGAGACACCTATGCCTATGGCACTAAGAAGCTAAGCAGCCCCAATGAGTGGGTAATCATTAAGTAATCTGAAGTTAGTCTGGGCTCAACTAACAATTAGTTCTTATTTGGAAAACTCTACCAAGGTATGCTGGATCTCTCTTGGTCACAAGCCAACTTCTACACCATTCATTATGGAGCTCAAACAAACAAGAGCTAGAGCGCACCTATATGGGGGACTAGAATCCAGCAGGGAGAAGGAATATAATGGCCAAATACCAAGAAGTTCTTTGCCAATATTGAGGAGGTACTCATGGCAGAAGTGGCTGCAGCCAAGCATGTGTTTGCAAGATGTATATGTTACCAGCAATACAAGGTACATGGCAGCTTTGCAAGTATCACACTAAAATGCCATAAAGCTGAGGTGATAGATGTGTGTCAATTGTGGCAAGTGTGCAAGCTTTTAGAGGTTAGTAAGCAGGAAGCTATAGTTTTTTTTGATTCAAACTATATGTGGAATACCCAAGGCAGTAGTGGGTAAGCAAGTAAGGAGGAGTGATTCCATAGTAGAATATATGAATTGCACAAGGGGAGGTAAAAAAGAAACCACCATTTGGTAAATTAATACCGCAGCATTATACAGAACTAGCTGTAGGCTACCATACTGCTGTAACAATGACATCAGAGGCTTATAATGAGGCCACAAAACCCCGTCAAGTTATTGCCATTTAGGCAATTAGATGTACTGTCCAGTTAGATCCACTCCAATAGTTGCAGTGTGCACTAAGACTGCAACAGTGCCATGCCACCACTGGCAAAACAGTGCCTAAACACTTTCAAGCATTTTAACTTCATTTGGCAGTAAAATTAGCTAAATACCATTGTGATCCCTTTATGTGATCATGTAGAGTGTCATTAATTGCAAGCTGGTTGTATTATATCAGCCTCCTGATAGGATCCCAACAGCTGATCTAGATTGGATTTACCCACAGGACCAAATTATTTTAGGTTTAGGGCTACCCTAAGTGACTTAGTTTTTAGCATAATCTGAAGTGTGACACTTTTCCAACAGTGTTTGCACAGGTGTCCTTATTGCACCAAGTCATGGGATTTCAGTTCCATCTCAGTAATACATAGGTGGCTTTTGATTGGTTCTCTACCAATTCTCTCACTTTCTAATTCTGCGTACTCAATCACCTCCTATATCTGTGTACATGGATTGGCTTTTGCCTCTTTGTCACACTCTGTACTTCCTGACTTAACCAGTTTTCTTACTTTCATGTGTACAAATTGATCTATTTCTGTTGAAACATCAGTTGTACCTCAATTGGAAATTGTTTTGACATCTACTAACTCCTACACCCAACACCAACTTTAATCTCAAACCCACCCTCAACAAGTAACTCCTTTAAAATCCACTGGTCAATAAGTATTACCACTGTAATGCCCTTTCCCATGATGTTTGTGGGAACCCTACTGCTTTATGCCACTGGTAATTCTCTGGTTCCCATATGTCTTGGTTTTCAGCCAACACTACAAGGTCTAGCACCTCATCTGCCAGTCATTGCAATAAATCCTGCAAAATTAAAGTGCATTTTCTTGAGCACTGCTCTTGAGGATGCACTACAACCTCATGGTGCACCCATTAATGTTCCACAATTCCACTGTAGGCATTGTGACAGTCTTTTGGGCTCATAATGTTGTTACTTTGTTTGTAAGTGGGGCCTCTACTTTGTCTACAGAGGAGTATGTGGAGGCAGTGGTAGACAAATTGCTTTTCTCTGCAAAGTCATCTACCTCACTGTAGTGTAGCTCATCTGGCTGTACTTCCAACCTTTAAGAAAACAGCTGCTGTCTTGTTAGTATTTCTTCTTGGCAACTTTAGAGCTCTGCCTGTTCTGGGCTGATGGTATCAGCTGGTAAGAACTGGTGATTTTTCTGCTTACTTCCCTGTCTCTATTTTAGGTAAACTTCTTGCTCTTTACTTATACCATTATCACTACCAAGTCTTTCACTGCTACTTTGAATGAGTGCTTCTTGTATTGTACTTTGCCCTGTCCTGGATGAATGCTGTGTTGGTGCATCCATTCTTGCCTGCTTATCCCTTACTGGCACTCTCCTGGCCACCAGACTTTTCTTTGCCACTTGCCTAGAACTTTCTGCCCTGCTTGTGATGGGCTCCTGAGGATGACTCTGGTTTTTAGCCATGGTACCCTAATTTTTCTGCCTTTGATACTTGCTGCTATTTGTGAGATACTTTCTAAGCTTACCATTGCTAGCCCAAAATCTGTTTGCCTACTTTAATCCAGGATATGTTGCAATTTAAGAAGTGATTTGGATACAGGGAACTTATCAAGAAATAGTGATAATAGTTGAACTGTTGTTTATTCATAAAGAAGCTCAGTATTTTTACCTTTGTAGAAGTAATACAGCTGTAACACTAAGTAGGGAGGGTTTCTCAATGTTCAGGAGCATTCTGTAACAGTTTCAGGGTTAGTACATAATGTTTGCTAATAGTGCTAATTTGATCCTGACTATAGGGGAATAATCATAAGATCATATATCTGGAGAAAGTGGCAAAGTTAAGGCAGTAAATGAGTCCTACAGTTACTAAGACTTGTCAGGAATTGTTAAGTAAATTTTTAGTTGCTGAATGATACCAAATAGTCCAATATTTCAACACTTCCCCTAAACTAAATAATTTCTTAATCCCAATTTCTCTCTAAGGATCTCAAACTGTGGCCTAGCCAATGGTTTTGTCAATATGTCTGCCACCATTTTGTCAGTTGGGCAGTAAACTAACTCCACTAAGTTATTTTCTACTGCTTCCCTCAAAAAGTGATGCTGCATATCAATGTGCTTAGTTCTGGCATGATTAGTAGGATTTCTAGCTAATGAAATACAACTTTGATTATCCTTGTAAATACATGTTGGTTCACCTGAATTAGAGCCTAAGTCTTTGAATAATTTTTGTAGCCATATAGCCTCCTTAGTTGCTTGACATGCAGCCATATATTTGGCTTCAGTTGTTGATAGTGCCACAGTTGGTTGTTTCTTGCAATTCCAAGTAATAGCTGTATTAGCATAAAGAAATACATAGCTTGTGGTAGAGCATCTATCAATCAGATCCCTACCCCAATCTGAATCACTATAAACATCAAATTTTTGCCTATTAGCTGCTCCAGAGTATTCCAGTACCATATTTATGGTATCTTTTAGATATCTGAAAATTGGCTTTACTGCTGCAATTTGATCTGATCCATAATTCTGCATGAATTGACTGACTATTTCAACTGCCACTGCAATATCTGGACGTGTTGACACCATCAAGTACATTAGGCTACCAACCATTGACTGATAGGGAAAGTTTTGGTCCATATTTGAGCCATTTTCTTCTACAACTGGCTGAGATTTGCTTAATTTCAGGTTATTGTCCATAGGGGTTGCTGCAGGTTTGCAATTTTTCATTTTGAAGCGTCTAAGAATGTCCCTGATGTACTTAGACTGACTCAGCACAATTTTCTGAGTAGGTATGTCAAATTTGACCTCAATTCAAAGAAAATAGCTCAATTTTCCAAGATCTTTCATCTCAAACTTGCTGAAGAGATCTGATTTCATCTGTTTAAGTGCCTCTTGGTTACTAGTAGCTATAATTAGGTTGTCCACATAAAGAACTAGGATAATCACACGCTTTTTGAGCTGTTTCACATGTATACTGTGATCTGCAGTGCTGCAAGAGAACCCAATTTCCTCTAGATATGTATCAATCTTGTTAAACCATGCTCTGGGTGCCTGCTTAAGCCCATACTACAATTTTCTAAGTTTGAACACCTTATGGGGGCCTTTTGGAGTGGTAAAATCTTCTGGTTGCTCCATATATATAGTTTCTTGCAAATCCCCATTTAGAAAGGCTGTTTTGACGTCCATTTAGTGTAGATCTTGACTGTGTACAGTTGCCAGTGCTAGAACTGTCCTAATAGAGTTAAACTTGGCAACCGGAGCATATGTTTCCTAAAAATCTAGTCCCTGGATCTGGGAATAGCCTTTAGCTACCAATCTAGCCTTGTACTCATCAACGGCACCATTTGAGGTTATCTTGATCTTGTAGACCCATCTACATCCTATTGGCTTTCTCCCATTTGGTAAATCTACCAGTTCCCACATCTTTGCCTTGATCAGTGATTGGTACTCCTCCTGCATGGCTTGTTGCCACTTAGTAGCATCTGGACTTTGCATTGCCTGTTCCAGATTCTGAGGTGCGGCACATAAGGCAAGATAAGCTTCTTCATGATCAATGGATGTCTGCCACCAGGATCCAGGGGCATTTCTTATTCTAGTAGATCTCCTAACTGGGATAATCTGTTCTGATCAGGAGCTGGTAGAAGCATCTTCCATATCTGGCTGGATTTGGTATGTATCTTCTCCATTAGTGTTGATTGCATCATCAGGCAGCTGAGCAATGACTTCTGTGGCTTTCTGATCTAAATTCTCCTCAAATACAACATCCCTACTCTTGATCAGCTTCAGAATTTTGCCATCATACACTCCATACCCTTTAGTATCTTCACAATACCCAAGAAAGATCCCTTTCCTACTCTATGGTTCCAACTTTGAGCATTTTTTGTCAGGCATGTGATAAAAAACATCACTGCCAAAGATCTTGAGGTGCTGGAGATCTGGTTTTTTGCCTGTGTATGCTTCAAAGGGTGTGGAATCACATTGTGCTGTTGTTGGGCATCTGTTCATGATATATACAGCGTTAGCAACAGATTCAGCTTAAACTTGTAGTCCATTCCCTTATCATGTAGCATAGATCTTCCCTTCTCTACTATCGTTCTATTTGCATGTGCTGCTACTCCATTTTGCTGTGGAGTATGAGGAACTGTGGTCTGTTGAAGTATACCAGTAGACAAGCAGTATTTTGCAAACTCCTTTGAGCAGTATTCTCCTCCATTGTCACTTTGTAGTACCTTCAATTTACACCCAGTTTAAGCTTCTGCCATGTTCTTGAAGTGCTTAAACATCTCTAAAGCTTCATCCTTTGTTTTGAGGAAGTACACCCATGTATATCTTGTCTTGTGATCAATAAATGTCGTAAAGTATCTCTTGGCTCCAAAGGACAGTGTTCTCATGGGGCCACATATGTTTGAGTGTACAATAGCCAGTATTTTGGTGGTATTGATGCCTTCTGAGCTCTTGAAATGTTGCCTAGCTTGTTTACCATATGAACATCCCTTACAAACATTCAATTTGATTGGAATTGAGTATTTTAGGCCCAAAACAAGCTGATTTTTCACCAATTGGCTCATTTTCTGTTCCCCAATGTGTCCTAGCCTCCTATGCCATGTTTCCCAGTTGGTTTCATCAGTTTTAGCAATGTTGACATATTCAGGTACAATGATCTTGCATTGTAACTTGTATATATTGTGATATTTGATCCCCAGAGCTAATTTTTGTCCATTTTCACTCAATATTGAGTAGCTCAGCTTAGTAAAAACAAATTTCAGTCCCTGAGTAGTTGCTTTACTGACTGAGAGTAGGTTCTTAGTTATTCCAGGTACATAGAGTATGTCAGTCAGTTTTGCCGTTGTTGTCCCTGAGTTATCACTCATATTTAGTTGTATAGACCCACTGACGGTAGCTTCCAGTGCAGATTTATCTCCTAGATAAACCTTTCTTACAGGAAAGCCTTTAAGTTGATGAACCAATCCTTTATACCACAAATATGCTGTGATGCTCCAGAGTCAATACACCATTCATTACTTTGGTTACTTGCACTCTCTTGTACAGTTACAAATAACTGATCATCAGTAGTTATATGGTTTGCCTCCTCTAGTCTCTGTTTTTTGTCTGCTTATTTCTTCTTGCATTCTCTTGCGCAGTGTCCTGGCTTTTTACAGTAGTTACAGCAGCCAGGTTTTCTTTGGTTTTGTTGCTTTCCCTTCTTTTCTGTGTGTCTTTCTGAACTGAATAAAGCATTATCTTCAATTTTCTCTGCTTGATCATTACATCTGAGTTCTTCATGGAGTAGTCTTCCTTTGACATAGTCTAAAGTTAAGTTGTCTTCTCTGCTTTTGAAAGAAATTATGAGTGGCTCATACTTGTCTGGTAGGCTGCAAAGCAGACAGAGTATCTTTTCTTCATCATCTACACCTGCATTAATACTGTAAAGTTCTTCTGCAAGTGTCTCCATTCTGGTAATGAGTTGTAGCATGTCATCATATGGCTTCTTCCTCATGTTGAAGAACTTTTGTTTCATGTAAAGCTTGCTTGATACTGACTTTGCTCTAAAGATCTTCTCTAAGGATTCCCATGCTGCTTTGGCAGTATTTGGGGCATGGATTTGTCCAATGAAGGAGTCTTGCACATTGATGCATATGGCATTGAAGGCCTTTCTCTCCTTCTCTTAAAACTTCTCCACATCTTCTGCTGTTCCTTTAGGCTCAACTTCCTTTCCTGTTACTATGTTCCAAAGCTTTCTTTCCTCAAGGTGGATCTGCATCTTGATTCTCCAAAGTCTGTAACTCTTCCCATCAAACCTCTCCTTTACAGGGAAGATGTTGGTATTGCTTTGTTTGCTGGTAGAAGTCATCTTTAGAATAGATTAAGGCAATTGAGGCTCATAACCTGTTGCAATTTAAGAAGTGATTTGGATGCAGGGAACTTATCAAGAAGTAGTGATAATAGTTGAACTGTTGTTTATTCATAAAGAAGCTCAGTATTTACATCTTTGTAGAAGTAGTACAGCTGTAACACTAAGTAGGGAGGGTTTCTCAATATTCAGGAACATTCTGTAACAGCTTCAGTGTTAGTACATAATGTTTGGTAATAGTGCTAATTTGATCCTGACTATAGGGGAATAATCATAAGATCATATATCTGGAGAAATTGGCAAAGTTAAGGCAGTAAATAAGTCCTACAGTGACTAAGACTAGTCTGGAGTTGTTAAGTAAATTTTTAGCTGCTGAATGATACCAAATAGTCCAATATTTCAACAGGATAATGCTCATGCAACAGGTCAAGGGCATTCTACTTGGCCTTGAGTTCCTGATGGTCCCATGGTATGCTGGCCTTAAGGTGATGCTGTGCTAGACTTCATATGACCACTTAAATATTAGTATACTCTTCACCATTGTACTCAGTAGCTTCATCAATCTTCAATGTCTTTTAATTTTTAACCTAGGGTACAAACACCACAGTCACTCTCTCCCATGATGTGGTAGGTTTTTTTGTGGGCATTTTCTTTGGGCACCATTATTGTGCTTCAAAGACTTTATGGTATTTCTCTACTGATACATTGGGAAATGGCTCAATTCTTGGCTGTGACAATGAGCTACTTAAGTTCCTTCTTTGCAGCAAATACACTGCATTCTTTACCAGAAATATTGTTTGCTATACACATATTATCCACTCATCTTGCTTCATAACTATTTCCTGATTCTCTGTGCCATTGTATTTATCCTAGCAGCCATTCACCTAATTACCTCATTAGTACTTTGGTATAAGCTGACAACATAGTTGCTAATAAATGTGGTGATGATGCTATGATGGCTACTTGCTGGTCTTCAACTAAAGGAGCTGCATTTGCTGCATTAGCATCTGCATAGACATTATGGTGAGCTTTTGGCTTTGCAGATATTCTCATTTGCTTAATTGAGTGAAAGCCTGGAGAGTCTGCATTATTACCATTAGTAGGCACACTTTCAACATGGCCTTTTTTGGATGAAGCCCTGCTTGTTGCACTAAATGTCAAAGCAAGCTAGTGTGCAACCATTCTTCCATTGCTGCCAACAGTGGAGTATGGTTGGGAACCAGGCAACTTTGCATTAACCTTTAGTGGCATATATATGGAAGTGAGTCAAGCCTAAGGGTAAATGGTGTTACACATATTTGTGTATTTAATGCTACAACTTTACTCATAATGATTACTATGGCAGGTCAGTATTAGAACTTACACTCAGGTAGGTTCAATGTGTCAAATATGCAATTGTCTTAAATTCACATTAGTGTTGTACATCAAGTTTAGAACTTGGCCAATTGCACTCTGTTAGAAAATCTAGTACCCTAACTGATTTTCCCTAACCCAAACATAACTAATCCCTGTTACAGTTTATTTTGTCACTTCTCAGAAGCTATTTTTAGCCGTTACAACTGATTAACTTTCATGTGGTCATTATGTCCTCAACTGATCTGCTAAGCCTTTTCAAAGGATTAGTCATGTCAGATCTATCCAACCGCTTAGTAGTTGCCAAGACATCAGCTGATTAATGATGCAATTTTTCATTTATCTTATGCACCTATTAACACCCCAACAGATTTCAATTAGTCCAGTCTCTTGGCATTTACTAATTCAACTTGATCAGAAAAATATAAATAAAGATTCCTGAACCTTTTGGTTTAGTGTGTGTCCCAACAAAATTAAGATTGTGCCCCAGCAAAATCAAGACTTCAACAATTCTGTTCTAGTTTCCAACCAAACCTAGCATATCTAGCATTCCCAAGAGCACAAAGCCTAACCTGTATAGCAAACCAACTCTGTTGCCATTATAGCCCAACTCAACTATACACAAAACCAACATCAGACCAGAACTTCTCTGCTAATATTACTGTCACCCTTGACAATTCTAAGATTCTGCGCTTAGTTATCACTTAGGTTCAGTTAACTCATTCAATAGTTTTATTACACTTTTTGCTTGGATACAACAGTTTGGGCAAGAAGCCAAAATGAGAAGGATGGAATGGATACAGTTGAGATTGCAAGGATCTTGCTATTCAATAATGGCACTTATCTGTACTTGTGACCTTGTGTCAACTGATTGAGGTGAGTTTATGATTCCTGTAGGCTCACATCAGCCCTTTCAATATGTCATATAGAGAGATAGCGCTGAAGGAGAAGACTCACTGATGGTTTGTGAGCCTGTCTCCCCTATCTGTAATGCTCTGCATGATTTCAGTAAAACCTCAATATGCAATGTGTCAACATTAGTAGAACAAAATTCCAAGGACACTTTATGTAGCCAAGTGAGCCCAGTTATCCATCTAATAGTGAATGATAGGATGTTGTGGCTAGAAAAGTGGTGTTTTTTCATAAATATCACTAATGCTTACAAAAAATCTCAAATTTAAAGTTTGTTTGAGATTGAGCAAATATTCTGCTAGTATTCTAGTAGTATTTTGCTGGTATTCAGCTTGTGTTTTTGGTTCTGAATTTCAAATGCAATTTCAATGGAAATAATTGGCAGCTATTTATTAAATATGGCATGGATGCTAGTTGGCCAAGGCTCCTCCGGGGTGATTGTTTGCTTGCCTGTCCATTAGCTAACAACAGAGATATTGAGAATTGACAAGTTTAAAAACTTGGAATTTAGCTGATATAATGATTATTTATTGCCGGCCTGTTCATGATTTTTTTCTTCTTTGGGAATGTGGGCCTTGCAGATTTACTACTTCTTCTTGCCAAAATCATTCCATGGTGCAACTCACAGTGGTAAAAGTTTGTAATTCCACCTAAGTACTCACCTAACTTAGTCACTTAGATCATTATCTTCAAGTCCTAGAGAATACTGACCAAATTCCTTGTCAGGATTTACCTGTAATATTTTCACCAAAATACCAGGTACCCAGAACATGAAAATTCTCAAAGTTGTCCAAACAGCCCCAAGCTTTGCACACATGTTCTTGGGACCTTCCTTAGCCTATTCTACGTGCTTGTAATGCCATGTATTGTGTAAAAGTATAAATACTACATTACACTCAACAGATCATTAAGTGAAAACAAATTAATCTACTTGTTCTCCCAATCACTTCTAATATCTCCAAGACTCTTACAACAGGTTATGAGCCCCAAGCTGTCACTCTCTGCAAGGTCTACTACTGCTATTACTTGAATCTTTCCCTCTGCTGAGAAGTTGGATGGATCTAACTACAAAGTGTGGAAGGTGAAGATGAAGATGCTGCCACAAGAAAGTGGCCTTTGGGATATTGTCATGGGAGAAGAATGCCCTCCTAAAAACATGGGAGAGGAAGCCTTAAAGAACCAGAAGAAAGAACAAAGTGCCTTTAACTGCATTTGCCTTAATGTTAAGGACAAATTGCTAATTGAAAGCTCTAGAGCAAAAACAGCAAAGAATGCCTGGAATGCTTTGGAAGACACCTACCAGTCATGTTCAGCTGCTAAGAAAATGTATCTGAGATGAAATATTCACTACAAAAATGCTGCCAGGAGAGGAAATGAAAAATCTAATTAACAGAATTACCCTGCTGGTAGATGAGATGGAATCTGTGGGTGTACCAACTACTGATGAGGATGTGATAGTTACCATCCTGAATAGCCTGACAGACAAGTTTCAGGGCCTTGTATCAGCCCTAGAGTCCAGAACTGAAGATTTGACCTTAAATTACGTATATGGAAGGCTCCTGGATGAAGAATTAAGAAAATCAAGCGCCAATAAGAAGGAAGAAGAAAATGCTGGTAAATGAGATGGAATCTGTGGGTGTACCAACTACTGATGAGGATGTGATAGTTACCATCCTAAATAGCCTGACAGACAAGTTTCAGGACCTTGTATCAGCCCTAGAGTCCAGAACTGAAGATTTGACCTTGAATTATGTATATGAAAGGCTCCTGAATGAAGAATTAAGAAAATCAAGCGCCAATAAGAAGGAACAAGAAAATGCTTTAATAAGCAATGATAACCAACAAAGGAGGTACCTAAGACCTACAAAGGCAACAGCAACCTGTTTTGCAACTACTGCAAAAGGAAAGGACACACATCAGACCAGTGCTTCAAAAAGAAAGAAAGTAAGCAAAAAAGCCTGAATATGGAAATGCGGCAACAACTGAAGATAGACTATGCATATCTGCACTAAATATGACCACAAACAAGGAATCTCAGACATGATATATTGACTCTGGAGCATCTCTACTATTTACACACCAAAAAGAACTTTTACCCAATGTCAAGAAATTCCAATTATGAAGGTTTTCATGGATGACAATAGAACACTTGATGCAGTGGGAGAAGGAACTATCCAAGTAAATCTAAGAAGCAGTGAAGGAAGCCATACACTGACCTTTAAAGAAGTTCTCTAAGTACCAGAAATAGTGAAGAACCTACCACCTATAAGTATGGCCACTGCAGAAGGACTCATTTTCAGCTTTGACAATTCTGGATGCAAGATCACTGATCTAAATGGTGCCCATATTGCTTCAGGTATCAGAGATCAGAATCTATACAAGTTGACTTATTTTCCATTATACCTGGAAGCCAATATAAGTAACTCAAATGAAGAAACACCAATGCTTTGGCACAGGAGATTTGGGCACATCAATTTTGATTATTTGCGCAAAATGATCAAAGATCAGCTAATTTCTGGAGTAAAAATTGATCCTGCAACTAATTTGGAGCACTGTGAAGCCTGCATATATGGGAAACAAGCCTGACAATTGTTCAAGAGCTTCAGGTTGATCAAAACTAAGAAAAAATTAGATCTAATTCACTCAGATCTGTGTGGACCAATGCAAAATTTATCCTTAGGTGGGATGAGGTATTTAATCACCTTTATTGATGATTAAAACAGATACACATGGATCTACCTCATGGAGAGAGAGAAAGAAGCTCTGTCTAAGTTCAGGGAGTTTAAAGCCATGCTGGAGAGAGAAATTGGTGAAAAAATCATGAAAATACACTCTGACAATGGTGGAGAATATACCTCAAAACTCTTCATCTACTTCTGCAAAATCTATGGGATAAAGCAGGAGACTACTGTACCATACTCCCCACAGCAAAATGGGGTAGCAGAATGTGCTAACAGATCAATCATTGATACAACAAGATCTATGATCTATGATCAAAAATTATCCCATGATTCTTGGGTGGAATCAGTTGCCACTACTGTATATCTTATAAACAGGAGTTCTTACAGAATACTTTATGATTCCACTCCATATGAGGCATGGTATGGATACAGACCAAGTGCTGAACAACTAAGAATATTTGGGTGTTCAGCATATCCCAAGAAACTGCCTGGAAATCAGTCAAGATTTGAGCCAAAAAGTGTAAAATGCATATTTTTGGGCTACTGCAATCAGAGTAAGGCATACAGACTCTACAATACCACAGCAAAGAAGCTGATCAAGTCCAGGGATGTGTTGTTTGATGAAATTCAAAATTTTCACAAAAAATGACATCAGATGATGACAAAAATTTGATCTCAAGTCCACCAATTGTGAGGATAGAATCAGAGCAAAACAATAAAAATTTTATCACACCAGAGGACTCTACAACTGTGGTTCAGCCAGAATTGGTGCCCAGGAATATCCCAGAAGTGATCAATCCAGTATCAAATTCCTGGAGACCCAATCAGACAAGAAATAGCCCAAATTACTATATCAATGAGGGTACAAGCTTAGCCTATAGACTTGTTCTGTTGGATAGTGCCAGCCTGTTTATAGTGCCAGATTGATCTGGCACTATTGGGCACTATAGTTTCCACCATAATGCCAGTGGTAGAATATAGCTACTGGTAATTTTACTCAATCTTACTTATGTTGCCAGAGTAGTGCTTTCCTTGCTTTATTTACTCTTCATAATGCTCCAGACACATTTCTCTCAGTGGATGTCTTCTTGTATGAATATACTGTGCATTGATAAGTATCCTAGCTACTTTACCTATTCTGCTATTTTCTCCTCTATATGACTTTCCTCTGTATTTACCTGCCAATATGCTGAATCTCTTTAGATATCCAAACGTATGCTTTACCCTCACTCTGAAATGATTAAATATCTCACTGTAGAGCTTCTGCTTCCTGCTAAGCACTCCATTCCTTGGCTTCCTATAAGCTGTAATATATCCTAATATCTGACAATCCTCTCCTATATAAGCTAAGTCTGCCATACATTTCTCCCCTCTACTGAATTCTGGATGATTCTCTCCCCAGAGTGCTTTGGCATGCCTACTCCCAGCAAATGGCCCACTAAACCAGATGATGCTACCCTCAATGTCAGACAGTGCTTGAAACTTCACACAGTGTGCCTTGTACTTGCCAGAATAAAAGTGCCTCTGCCCTCTAGAAGGTCTGTTAATCCTGACTGGGAAGGTATCCAAAATACTCCTTATATGGAACCTGTTGCTGAGCACTCTGGGATATGGAAGTCTATTGGAGCTTTTGAACCTAGTACTCCAAGCTTGCCCTAAGTCATTCATACCCTCTGCAAGGTGGTTCTCCATTGCTGTCTGCTAGAAATGAAAGCTTCTAGGACTTTTGTTGCCATGGATGGTGGGATGAAACCTTGTAGGGCAATAGTTCTTGTAATATCAGAGAAGCTTAACAAGGGATCTTCTTGGGTAGAATGGGGCAGAAGGACCACAGTACTTGGTATAGATCTCCCCTAGTGTGTCAAAAGGAAGTTCAGTGGAAGTGATGGGATTGATGAGAAAAGACCATTCAGATGAGTAAGTCATATTAATATTGGTGGAGGATTTGGCTGAGGTGATTTGAATTGATTTGGCAAATCTGCTTTATTTATCTGATTTTCCATGCATTATAATTAAGCCTCCATCAATTGCAATGTATCCCATCATTATGTTGCATAAATCATCCTCAAACAGTGACTGGGTATTCTTATTGATGTTTTACTCACAAGTCTATAATCAAATAGGAAATCTGCAATTGCTGTGATCTGAACTGTGTCATGCAATCTAAGATGCATCATGCATAATATATGGAAAATTCAACAATCACGTTAGTTTTCATATGTATTTCATAGAAGACCAGGTTGATGTCAATACACTACTGTATTAGTATCCAAATCTGTCACTATGGTCCCTATACCAAGCCTCAACTCATCTTTAGTACAACCCAGACAAAACCCATCCCACAGTTCACAAGCATGGTCTGGACCAGAAAAGTTGATGTTGGATTTGTTTGAGTTCTTACCAAATGATTTTAGTGTGGCCCAAGTGTCTATGATGAGCCTTCATACAGATATTTGGGCGCTACTCATTAATCTAGCAGAACTAGATACCTTGCAGAGTAGACAGAGATGAAAGAACCTGAGTAGAAAGCTGTGGCATGAGCTCTACATCAAGATGCCAGTGGATATATGTAGAAGATATATAACACGTCAAATATTGAAATCAAGAATCAGCAGAGAGTGAGGGGATTTGATGAGGAAGCCATGTGGGAACAATTTTACGCGCAATTTGCCCAGTATGGGCTGGACACATCTGTTTGTGCCTCAACTTTGGGAACCAAAGCAATTTTGATTGAGTTTTTGCCTCAAATGACTAATGTATTACATGATACATTTATGAGCTAAGTGGCTTCCAAGAGCAATATACACAGGCCTCATCCAGGCAACAGTTCCAAAGTATTAGACAGAGGGTAAGTGAATACCTTGAGGAACAAGATGGTGAGCTTCAAGAGGAAGAATACAAACCGCAAGCAACATTGTCTAGATCACGCCAGCATGCCTTACTGGATTTCTTACCATCCCTTGCAACATTGTCTAGATCATGCCAGCATGCCTTGCTGGATTCCTTACCATCCCTTGCAACATCAGCACACTGGCGCATGTCAGTCCAAACTACTCCAACACCCTTCACAAGAGTGCCCTGCATTGACTCAATGCATATTGGGGCAATGGGTGCGCCTCAGAGCAAAGCCACCAGAACCCGCCAAACTGCTCAAAAAGACACAAGTCCATTGGAGCTGGGCAAGTTGGGTCAACAAGCAGTTTCACATCAAACTCAGCCAAGGGCCATGCCAGCACATCAAGTTGCATCTGTGCATACCATAACACCTGACCATCAGCAAGTTTCTTCTGGTGAACTGACAGATGATGACCTATATGAAGTGCCTCCACCACCAGAGCCTTTGGCAAGTAAAAGAACGCATCAGCACATAGCACTGCAGGCCAGCTCAGTTGCATTATCTGGAGCAATTCAGCACAGCCAAGCTGCAACATTGCACTCATCAACTAGGAGGCAAAATACTGGCTACAACTACACAAGTAGCCAAGAGGATAGTCAGCAAGAAAGTAGTTTAGGTGTGCAAAGTGAATCACTACCAAATGCTTCAGTAGTAATCCCTGTGAGAAAAAAGCGTAGGAGAAGATGATGAGATTGCATTGAATTGCTATTATTTGTAATAATCCAAACTACGCATTTTTTTGCAATCCACATTGAGCCATTGCAAATCAGTGATCATTAAATTTTTGATATAAGCTATATCAAGCTTGTCTCACATTTGAGACAGGACCCCTAATGATAAACACCTGGTGTGGTGGTGTATAGGTCCAAGGGAGAGATACATCCAACACATCTCAAGTGTTTTGTGTGTGGGGTGTTCACTGGGTGCAATAACCTCTGGCAAAAGCTTGCTAGGAATACTTGGGTTCTGTTTCTATTCTAATGTGAAGGGGAATAAAGCCACAAGCTTGTCAAGGGAAAACTATTTAGCTACATTCCCCAACTTGGTTGGTGTCTTAACAAAAGTATGTGCTGGGTTCAGTGTCCTTTGAGATGACAATGTACTAAAGCTTCCAAAGTCAAACCAACTGTAAACTCCACCAGCAGGGACTTGATAAGAATGCAGCTATGGTCAATAGTTACAAAGACAGAAAAGTATCTTTGCCTGTACAAGAACAAACTTGAGAAAGAATCAAATATAATAAAAGATACCTACTCTGAGTATTCCTCACAAGTAGTGCCTCCAAGGTCAGTTGGCTGTCAGCACGGTTTCCTGGGAGTGTCCTGTGGTCTGGGGTTGGAAGTTCAGGTAGCAGCAGGTAGCAGTGATCACACTAATCAACAAGTCGGTATATTGATAAAAGGGATGATGATTTATTGTAGAGGGATAGCCTCCCTTATATACTTTTCTCACTGGCTAAGTGATTACTAATCATGGTGTTCCAGAAGGTTCCGGATATCAATAGAAATCTTAATGACATCAGAATGACCTAAGAATGTTCTAAGTAGGTGCTGGAAAGTTCTAAGAGGCACAGCACATCCAACCAATCAGGAATCAGTATTCTGAAACCTGTGTAACATGGGGATACCATATATGGTATGGAAATGGTAGGGATGGTGACATGGGTTGATCATGTGTCACGGGTACTGGCGCGGGTACTTGCCTAATATAGAAGTACTTGTAGCTAGTAATCTTACATAAAGTGAGGGGTAACTTATGCAATAAGGTAAGCAGGTGTGATAGTCAACCGGTTTATGGGATAGTACTGATTGGGTAAGACAAATGGGATAAAACTAAAATGAGTGTAGTAGAGATATAGGGAAGTAGAAAATAAGGGAATGAGCACATCTGTCAGTGGGTATCCCTGTCACCCCACTACACCGGCATATGTATACATCATCTGTGTCACCAGTGCAGCTATTTGATCTGATTTGCACCCAAACAATTGGTTGTGTGCTAGCTATGACATCTTGTCCAATCACTGGGATCAGGAATTTACTTCTTAATGAGCAAAATGGGATATTTGATGGCAAATCAGGTAGCTTGTGTATTGGTCAAAGAGCCAATTGAGGGCTGACAGCTTCAGGATACATTTGGATCAATTAACTACTGAGATACCATCCAATTGGAGTGATGGTAACTAAAATGGTAATTATCAGTGTAGTTTATAGTGTGATACGCATTTATTTCCATTTATACTAAAGAAACATATTCAAATACCAGATCTTACCTACCATAATAGCGGTATCCAATTGCACACGTGATGCAAACATTACAAGTGGGTGCAATCATTTGTGCCAACCTCATTGTGTCAGATTGTGCCATAGTGTGCAAGATTGTCCCACATGGTGCAAAATTGTCCAAGAGCAATTCTGCCTACTGGTAGCTACAATATTGCGCCCAATTGTTCTTAGAGACCACAGATTCCGCTGTGCGCCTTGGCACAGTACAATGGAACAAGTCTTATGCCTATTCAGTCCTAATGATGAGCCCCAGACTGTAAAAGAGGCCCTAAAAGCCCTCAGATGAAGTTTTGGAGATCTGCAATGACTGAGGAATATCAGGCCCTGATGGAAAATCAAACTTGGGACTTAGTCAAATTACCAATCAACCAAAAATCAATTGGATCCAGATGGGTCTTCAAGAAAAAATACAAGGCTGATGGTACAATTGAAAGATACAAAGCAAGACTTGTGGCCAAAGGATACTCTCAATCAAAAGGACTTGACTATAACAAAACCTTTGCACAAGTAGCCAAGTTTAATTCCATCATATTAATGTTGGCTATTGCAGCCAAATATAAGTTTTTATTCACCAAATGGATGTAAAAACTGCATTTTTGAATGGAGAATTTGATGAGAATGTTAATATGGACCAGCCTGATGGGTTTATTGACCAAGATAACCCCCATTTGGTCTGCAAGCTTAAAAAGTCACTATATGGTCTCAAACAATCACCAAGAGCCTGGAATTGCAAGATAGACTCTTAGTTAGAATCTTTGAATTTCAAAAGGAGTAATGCTGACTATAGTATATACTATAAGCCAGATAGAGCAAATCCAGTTCTATTAGCTCTATATGTGGATGATCTTATTATTACTGCCAATAACCTAGCAACATTAGAAGAGACTAAATATAGGCTATCTAAGGAGTTCAAGATGTCCAATCTGGGAGAACTCAGTTACTACTTAGGGATTAAGTTTTTCATAGACAGATGTACCCAGACTATTACCCTAAGCCAATTCAAGTATATTCAAGATGTACTAAAGAAGTACCAAATGAAAGACTGTAAACCAGCAGCTACCTCAATGGAGACAAACATTAACTTGGTCAAAACTCAACCAAATCAAGAGAGCGTGATGCTATCTGAAAGCCCTGACTTTCCTTATCAATCAATGGTTGGTAGTCTGATGTATATCATGCTTGGAACATGTCCAGATATCTCATATTCAGTGGGAGTTGTCAGCCAGCATAATCAGAACTATGGATCTGATCATATTGCAGCAGTTAAGCTGATTTTTAGATACCTAAAAGGAACTGCTGATATCTGCTTAAGATACACTTATAAGGATTCAGAACAGGATCTTGTGGGATACTCTGATGCTGATTGGGGATGGGATTTGGAAGACAGAATATCCACTACAGGATACACATTTCTTTACTGTAAAGGAGCAATTTCATGGAATTCAAGAAAGCAACCAACCATAGCACTTTCTACCACACAGGCAGCGTACATGGCAGCCTGTGAAGCTACAAAAGAAGCAATGTGGTCAAGAAAGCTCTTTACAGATTTAGGCCTATGTCAAAAAACATCTATTACTTTATTTCAAGATAATCTAGGATATATACAATTAGGTAGAAATCCAACTTTTCATGATAGAACCAAGCACATAGATATTAGACATCAATTCATATGTGAAGCTATAGAAACTAACTTAGTTAGCTTAGTTTACTGTCCTGCAGATGAAATGATTGCAGACATATTTACCAAATCATTAGCTAGAGACAAGTTTGAATATCTTAGGTCAAAATTAGGACTAGTCAGTATGAGCATTTAGCTGAGTAGGAGTGTTGTAAATATTTGTAATTCCACCTAAATATTCACATAATTTAGTGACTTTAATCATTACCTGCTAATCCTAGAGAATACTGACCAAATTCCTTGTTGGGACTCACTTAGAATATTTTCACCAAAATACCAGGTACCCAGAGCATGAAAATTCTCTAAGTTGTCCACACAGCCCCAAACTTTGCACACATGCTCTTGGGACCTTCCTTAGCCTATTCTACATGCTTGTAATGCCAGGACCATGTAAAAGTATAAATACTACTATTACAAACTTGGAATTCATCTGATTTTTTGCTGGTATTCTGCTGGTATTCTGATGGTATTTTGCTGGTATTCAGCTGGTGTTTTAGGTACAAAATTTCAAATGCAATTTTCAATGGAAGCAATGGGCAACTAATTACCAAATATGGTATGGATGCTAGTTTGGCAAGTCTCCTCCTTGACAACTTGTTTGCCTGCCTGCCCATCAGCTAAGAACAGAGATACTGAGAGTTGTCAATTTTGAGAAACTTGGAATTCAGCTGATACTATGATGGTATTTTGCTGGTCTTTTCTCAATTTTTTTTCTTAGGGTGTGTTGATATTGTAGGAATATTTATCCAGAAGCAGATCACCAATGCCATCCTGTCACATCTAAAGCTTTTATGCAAGGAGTCTGTGACAGGATTTGAGTGGCTATACTACAAACATATAGCTGAATATGTAGATCTCTGCCACTACTGTATCCATTCTCTACTCCATCCTGCTGGGTGTCTGGAGAATGTTGCCCCTTACTTCACCTTTTGGGAGTTTCCCATGGAGTAGATATGTGGGGAGGTAGCAAGACAAGTCAAGTTGCAGGTACTACCATACTCCAATCTTATCAGGAATATTGCCTTCAGGTCAGGTATTATTGTATACCAAACTCATCAAGAATATCACCATCAAGTCTGTCAAAGATGTGATGGGTTGGCAAATGGAGAACAGCCAGGAAAAGTTGGATAATACTGATTACAGATGTGCATATAGAGACACCTATGCATATGACAAAATATAAAAATACAAACAAGAGCCAGAGCACACCTATTATGGGGACCAGACTCCTCAAGGAGAGGGAATTTATTGGCTAAATACTAAGAAGTTCTCTGCGGATATTTGGAGGTATCCATGGCAACAGTGACAGCAACCAAGCATATGTTTGCATGATGTATATATTACCAGCAATACAGGGCATATGGAAACTTTGCAAGTTTCACACTAAAAAGCTGTAAATTTGAGGTAATAGAAGTTTGTTAATTGCAGCAGGTACACATATATGTAGAGGTCAGTAATCAGGAGGCCGTATTTTGTTTGATTCAAGCTATTTGTGGAGTACCCAAGGTAGTAGAGGGTAAGCAGATAAGGTGGGGTAATTCAACAGTGGTAATATGAATGGTACAAGGAGAGGTAGAAGAAGAAAATACCATTTAGTCAAATGGCATGGTGACATTATACAAAACTAGTTGTAGGCTGCCATACTGCCATTGTAATGCCAGCAGAGGTTTGAAGTGAGGCAATCAGAACAATATCAAGTTTTCTGCCATATAAGGCAGTTGAATGTACCGGCCAGTTAGGTCTGCTTGAATAAATGTAGTGTGCATTAGGATTGTCATAATGCCATGCAATTCTTATCAAGAGACTGCTAAAATGCTGTCAAGGTTCTAACTCTAATTGGTGGCAATAACAGCAATAGGCCATCATGATCCTGTCATAAGATTGTGGAGGATCAATAATTCCAAGCTGCTGGCACTATGTTGGACTCATTGTGGGATCCTGATGGCTGATGTGGATTAAACCTACTTGCAGGACCAAATAATTGTATAGGGGGGTTTGGTTGGGAACCAGACAGATCTGCATTTTTTGGTGGCATATATATGGAAGTGAGTCAAACCAAAGGGGAAATAATGTTATATATATGTGTGTATGTAGGGCCACAACTTTATTTATAATGCATATTATGGCGGGTGATCATCTAATCTTACACTCATGTAGGTTCAATGTTGCAAATACAAGACTATCTGATATTCATATGAGTACAGACAAAAAAGTAATACAAAGTTATTGTGTTGTTTAGTGTTGAACTTTTTTCCCCATGGACAAGACTACTTTGAATCCACATTGTAAGAGAAGAGAAAAAAGACCATGTGGCTATTGGAACAAGCCTCCCAGCCATGAATCAGGTATAGAGCATAGGAAGTTTTACAAGGATCACAGCCAGTGTTTTGCCACACAAGTCATGCTTGAGCATTCATCCAGTACTACCACACCAACAGTATCTTCCCAGTTACTTAATACTTCCATAATGGCACCTAGCTGTACCTGTCACCTTGCGCAAACTGAGTCAAGTGAGTTTGTGACATGTTTGGGCTCACCTCAGCATTCTGAATATATCACACAGAGTGATGGCTTTGAAGAAGAAGGCTTACTGATGCATTGTGACCAGATGCCTCTTCCATCTTGCTTGGTGTGTGGAGAATATTGAACCTTGCTTCACCTTTTGGGAGTTTCCTATGGAATGGATGTGGGGGGATAGTAAAACATGTTAAATAGCAGGTACTATGGTATCCCAGTCTCATTAAGAATCTAATCTTAAAGTACAACATGGATGTCATGAGCTGGTACATTGAAGACAGCCAGGAAGAGTTGGAAAGTATTGAGGATAGATATGCACATGGAGACACCTATGCCTATGGCATTAAGAAGCTACACAATCTCAATGCTAGGCTTGGCTAGACACAGCAAGCAACTAACTTTTATTACAACAATTTCACTAAAGTACACTGTGCCTCTCCTGGTTACAGGCCAATTTCTACCCCATTCAAAATGGAATTCACACAAACAAGACCCAAAGTGCACCTGTTAGGGGAACTCAAATCCAGCAGGGAGAAGGAGTATATTGGCTAAGTACCACAAAGTTCTTTGTGGATATGCTGGAGGTATTCATGGCAAAGGTAGTGTCAACCAATCATATGTTTACAAGATGTATTTTTACTAACAATATAAGGTTAATGGCAGCTTTGCAAGTATTGTTCTGAGAAGCCATAGAGTTGAGTAGATAGAAGTGTGTCCATAGCAGTGGGTATGTGTATGTAGAGGCTAGTAAGCAGAAAGCCATGACTTTCCTTGATCCAAAATATATATAGAATACCTAGGTTTGTAGTGAGTAAGCAAACAAGGAGAGGCAATTCTACAGTGGAATATACAAATGGTGCAAGGGTAGGTACAAAAAGGATATACCAATTGTTAAATTAGCATGGTAGCACTATACAGAACTAGCTGTACACTGTTGAACTGCCATTATAATGCTAGCAGAGGTTTACAAGGAGGCTGTAAAAACTCTGTCTAGTTTTTTGTCATATTTGGTAACTGGATGTATTAGCAAGTCTGGTCTACTCAGATAAGTATAGCACACATTAAGACCATTAAAATGCCATGCAGTTCTTGCTCAAAGACTATTTAAATACCATCAAGCTCCTAACTTTCTTTGGCATTAAAACCAGCAAACCACCATCATACTACTGCCATAAGATTGTGTAGAGGATCAATAATTCTGAGCTACCAGCATTATGATGGCCTCATTGCAGGACTCTGATGGCTGCTTCAGATAGGATTCACCTGCAGGACCAAACTATACTTCATAGGGGTATATGGAAGGCATCTAGATGAAGAATCAAGAAAGACAAGTGCCAATAAGAAGAAAGAAGAAAGTGATTTAATAAGCAATGATAGTCAACAAAGGAGGTATTTACAACCCTTTTACTACATGGTAGATTTTGTTGTGAGTGTCTTGGAGATATTGGAAGTGATTGGGAGAGCAAGTAAATATGCAGTATCCACCTACTAATTCATTCAATGTAAAAGTAGTATTAATACTTCTACATAGTCATGGCAGAATTGACAAATAGAATATGATAAGGAAGGTTTCAAGCACATGTGTGCAAAGTTTGGGGCTATTTGGAGAGCTTTCAGAATACTTATGTTCTGGGTACCAGAATTATGCTGAAAATATGCCAAGTAAATCCCAACAAGGAATTTGGTCAGTATTCTCTAAGACTTGTAGTTATTGATCTAAGCAACTAAGCTAAGTCAATATTTTGGTTGAATTGCAAACTTTGACAACAAGTATTACAAGCCACTGAGAAGCAAGGGCTACTCTGAAGGTATGTATCACCATGCCTTTGCATTGACACGTGATAGTTTTGTTGTAAGAGTCTTGGAGATATTGGAAGTGATTTGGAGAACAAGTAGATTATGTGGTTTTCACTTAATGATTTATTGAATGTAAAAGTAGTATTTATACTTTTACCTGGTCTTGGCATTACAAACACATAGAATAGGTTAAGGAAAGTCCCAAGAAAATGTGTGCAAAGTTTGGGGCTGTTTGGACAACTTATCAAATTTTCATGTTCTGGGTACCTGGTATTTTGGTGAAAATATTCTAAGTAAATCCCAACAAGGAATTTGGTCAGTATTCTCTAAGATTTGAAGGTGATGATCTAAGTGACTAAGTTAGGTGAATATTTAGGTGGAAATACAAATTTTTACAATACTCCCACTCAGCTAAATGTTCATACTGACTAGTCCTAATTTTGACCTATGATATTCAAACTTGTCTCTAGCTAATGGTTTGGTAAATATGTCTGCAATCATTTCATCTGTAGGACAGTAAACTAAGCTAGCTAAGTTATTCTCTATAGCTTCTTGTTTGAAATGATGTCTAATATCTATGTGCTTGGTTCTAGCATGAAAAGTTGGATTTTACCTAATTGTATACATCCTTGATTATCTTGAAATAAAGTAATAGGCGTTTTTTGACATAAGCCTTAATTTGTAAACAGCTTTCTTAACCACATTGCTTCTTTAGTAGCTTCACAGGCTGCCATATATTCTGCCTCTGTGGTGGAAAGTGCTACGGTTGGTTGTTTTCTTGAATTCCATGAAATTGCTCCTTTACAGTAAAGAAAGGTGTATCCTGTGGTGGATCTTCTGTCTTCCAAATTTTGTCCCCAATCAGCATCAGAGTATCCCACATAATCCTGTTCTGAATCTTTATAAGTGTATCTTAAGCAGATATCAGCAGTTCCTTTTAGGTATCTAAAAATCTGCTTAACTGCTGCAATATGATCAGATCCATAGTTCTGATTATGTTGGCTGACAACTCCCACTGAATATGAGATATCTGGACATGTTCCAAGCATAATATACATCAGACTGCCGACTATAGATTGATAAGGAAAGTCAGGGCTTTCAGATGGCACCAAGCTCTCTTGATTTGGTTGAGTTTTGACCAAGTTAAGGTTTGTCTCCATTGGGGTAGCTGCTGGTTTACAGTCTTCCATTTTGTACTTCTTTAGTATATCTTGAATATACTTGGACTGGCTTAGGGTAATAGTCTGGGTACTTCTGTCTATGGAGAACTTAATCCCTAAGTAGTAACTAAGTTCTCCTAGATCGGACATCTTGAACTCCTTAGATAGGCTGGATTTAGTCTCTTCCAATGTTTCTAGGTTATTGGCGGCTATAATAAGATCATCCACATATAGAGCTAATAGAACTGGATTTGCTCTATCTGGCTTATAGTATATACTATAGTCAGCATTACTCCTTTTGAAACTCAAAGATTCCAAATAAGAATCTATCTTGCAATTCCAGGCTCTTGGTGATTGTTTGAGACCATATAGTGACTTTTTAAGCTTGCAGACCAAATGGGGGTTATCTTGGTCAGCAAACCCATCAGGCTGGTCCATATACACGTCCTCATCAAGTTCTTCATTCAAAAATGCAGTTTTTACATCCATTTGATGAATAAAAACTTATATTTGGCTGCATTAGCCAATATTAGTCTGATGGAATTAAACTTGGCTAACAGTGCAAAGGTCTCAGTATAGTCAAGTCCTTTTGTTTGAGAGTATCCTTTGGCTACAAGTCTTGCTTTGTATCTTTCAATTGTACCATCAGCCTTGTATTTTGTCTTGAAGACCCATCTGCATCCAATTGATTTTTGGTTGATTGGTAATTTGACTAAGTCCCAAGTTTGATTTTCCATCAGTGCCTGATATTCCTCAGTCATTGCAGATCTCCAAAACGTTGTCTGAGGGCTATTTAGGGCCTCTTTTACAGTCTGGGGTTCATCAATATGGACTGAATAGGCATAGGCTAAGTTTGTACCCTCATTAATATAGTGATTTGGGCTATTTCTTGTCCGATTTGATCTCCGGGCATTTGATACTGGAATGATCACTTCTGGGATATTCCTGGGCACTGATTCTGGCTGAACCACAGTTGTAGAGTCCTCTGGAGTGAAAAAATTTTCATTGTTTTGCTCTGATTCAATCCTGACAATTGGTGGACTTGAGATCAAATTTTTGTCATCATCTGATGTCATTTTTTGTGAAAATTTTGAATTTTCATCAAACAACACATCCCTGGACTTGATCAGCTTCTTTGCTTTGGTATTGTAGAGTCTGTATGCCTTACTCTCATTGCAGTAGCCCAAAAATATGCATTTTACACTTTTTGGCTCAAATTTTGACTGATTTCTGGCCAGTTTTTTGGCATATGCTGTACACCCAAATATTCTTAGATGTTCTGCACTTGGTCTGTATCCATACCATGCTTCAAATGGAGTAGAATCACGAAGTATTCTGTTATAACTCCTATTTTTAAGGTATACAGCAGTGGCAACTGATTCTGCCCAAAAATCATAGGATAATTTTTGATCATGGATCATAGATCTTGCCATATCAATTATTGATCTGTTAGCTTGTTCTGCTACTCCATTATGCTGTGGGGAGTATGGTACAGTAGTCTCTTGCTTTATCCCATGAATTTTGCAGAAGTGGATGAAGAGTTTTGAGGTATATTCTCCACCATTGTCAGAGCGTATTTTCTTGATTTTTTCACCAGTTTCTCTCTCCATTATGGCTTTAAACTCCCTGAACTTAGACAGAGCTTCTTCCTTTCTCTCCATGAAGTAGACCCATGTGTATCTTGTATAATCATCAATAAAAGTGATTAAATACTTCATCCCGCCTAAGGATAAATTTTGCATAGGTCCACACAGATCTGAGTGAATTAGATCTAATTTTTTCTTAGTTTTGATTAACCCAGAGCTCTTGAACGGTTGTCTGGCTTGTTTCCCATATATGCAGGCTTCACAGTGCTCCAAATTAGCTGGGGGATCAATTTTCACTCCAGAAATTAGCTGATCTTTGATCATTTTACACAAATAATCAAAATTGATGTGCCCAAATCTCCTGTGCCAAAGCATTGGTGTTTCTTCATTTAAGTTACTTATATTGGCTTCCAGATATGATGGAATATAAGTCAACTTGTATAGATTCTGATCTCTGCTGCCCAAAGCAATATGGGCACCATTTTGATCAGTGATCCTGCATCCAGAATTGTCAAAACTGAAACTGAGTCCTTCTGCTGTGGCCTTGCTTACAGAGAGTAGGTTCTTGGCTATTTCTGGTACATAGAGTACTTCTTTAAAGGTCAGTGTATGGCTTCCTTCACTGCTTCTAAGGTTTACTTGGATAGTTCCTTCTCCCACTGCATCAAGTGTTCTACTTGTCACCCATGAAAACCTTCTTAATTGGAATTTCTTGATATTGGGTAAAAAGTTCTTTTTGGTGTGTAAAGTGTTGAGATGCTCCAGAGTCAATATACCACATCTGAGAATCCTTGTTTGTGGTCATATTTAGTGCAGATATGAATAGTCTATCTTCAGTTGTTGCAGCATTTCCATATTCAGGCTTCTTTTGCTGATTATCTTTCTTTTTGAGACACCGGTCTGATGTGTGTCCTTTCCTTTTGCAGTAGTTACAAAACAGGTTGCTGTTGCCTTTGTAGGGTCTTGGGCACCTCCTTTGTTGGTTATCATTGCTTATTAAAGCTTTTCTTCTTCCTTCTTATTGGCGCTTGATTTTCTTAATTCTTCATCCAGGAGCCTTCCATATACGTAATTTAAGGTCAAATCTTCAGTTCTGGACTCTAGGGCTGATACAAGGCCCTGAAACTTGTCTGTCAGGCTATTCAGGATGGTAACTATCACATCCTCATCAGTAGTTGGTACGCCCACAGATTCCATCTCATCTACCAGCAGGGTAATTCTGTTAATTAGATTTTTCATTTCTTCTCCTGGCAGCATCTTTGTAGTAAAGAATT
The DNA here is from genome assembly GCA_002104905.1 of Basidiobolus meristosporus CBS 931.73. Lineage (NCBI taxonomy): Eukaryota > Fungi > Basidiobolomycota > Basidiobolomycetes > Basidiobolales > Basidiobolaceae > Basidiobolus > Basidiobolus meristosporus. The sequence goes on from MCFE01000703.1 coordinate 42,740, forward strand.
TTTGTCTCAGATACATTTTCTTGGCAGCTGAACATGACTGGTAGGTGTCTTCTAATGCTTTCCAGGCATTCTTTGCCGTTTTTGCTCTTGAGCATTGAATTAGCAATTTGTCCTTAACATTAAGGCAAATGCAGTTAAAGGCACTTTGTTCTTTCTTCTGGTACTTTAAGGCTTCCTCTCCCACGTTTTTAGGAGGGCATTCTTCTCCCATGACAATATCCCAAAGGCCTCTTTCTTGTAGCAGCATCTTCATCTTCACCTTCCACACTTGGTAGTTAGATCCATCCAACTTTTCAGCAGAGGGAAAAATTCCAGTAATAGCAGTAGTAGACATTGCAGAGAGTGACAGCTTGGGGCTCATAACCTGTTGTAAGAGTCTTGGAGATATTGGAAGTGATTTGGAGAACAAGTAGATTATGTGGTTTTCACTTAATGATTTATTGAATGTAAAAGTAGTATTTATACTTTTACCTGGTCTTGGCATTACAAACACGATAGAATAGGTTAAGGAAGGTCCCAAGAACATGTGTGCAAAGTTTGGGGCTGTTTGGACAACTTTGAGAATTTTCATGTTCTGGGTACCTGGTATTTTGGTGAAAATATTCTAAGTAAATCCCAACAAGGAATTTGGTCAGTATTCTCTAGGATTTGAAGGTGATGATCTAAGTGACTAAGTTAGGTGAATATTTAGGTGGAAATACAAATTTTTACAAGTTATTCTCATGTAAACATAGTACTCTAACCTTTCATAATCCTGCTTGTCCCACAATTTAATCATCAAAGTGAGTCTGCTCCATATGTACTGTATCACAATCAAGATATCCAATGGTAAGTCTCACTGATATCTGGGCCTATTTTGTCAACCTGGATAGCTACTTGCATTTATTACTGGATGATTTTTGTATGCTTTTGCAAGAATATGAATTTAATCTAAATGCTGAGACACTTGAGATGGATGGAATCTGTAGGAGCAAAAGCTTTACACCAGGAGTAATGCATCTGTACTTCAACAATATCTTAAAACTAATGACCAAGTTGCACATGAGGCATCTCATGCTAAATGAGCCCTTTTGGA